>JACBWW010001488.1:0-13055 GCA_020086605.1 Lanius collurio
AAAAAAAAAAAAGGCAGAAAACATAAAATTCTCAGTCTTTAGTTGACCAAGATAATTTTATAGCTTTTAACTAAATGCAATCTAATGTTCTTTATCTTTTTGGGTCTATTACTTCTTGCTTTCTGGATGCTCTCCCTTGTTTCTACCCCACAATCCAATTTTTTGGCAAGTTTCCCTCTTCACATTTGAGCTGTTATTGAGCTTCTCGCCTTGACAATCTCCGTGAACAGAAAGTACTTCCTCTAGTTACATTTCAAGATCATTGCTCTTGACAATCAAATTCCTCAAAAATCTTTAGAATATGTTCAGAACAAAAGTAAATCTTTTCCGCATGAATTGTGCATCACTTTGATCTTTAGCATCAGAAGAAGAAATAAAATGGCAAATCACTCAATTACAGTCCTTAGGAATCACAGGATCATAGAATGGGTAAAGTTGGAGGGGACCATATCTGGTCATCTGGTCCAACCTCCCTGCTCAAGTAGGGCCAGCCCAGAGCACCTGCCATAGGACTGTATTCAATTGGCTCTTGAATCTCTCCAGTGAGGGAGATTCCACAACGTCTGTGGGCATTCTGTTGCAGGATACAGTCACTGCACAGAGAAGAAGTTCTTCCTCCTATTCAGGTGGAACTTCCTGTGCATTAGTTTCTGCCTATTGCCTCTTGTCCTATAGCTTGGCACCACTGAGAAGAGCCAGTGAATAAAATTGCCATGCTGCTCCTCTCTACCACGCGAGCATTGCATGAAGACACCCCTTAATGGGACCCTTGGGGTCTGAGATCAGCCTTCACATCACTGTGGGAACAAGGACAGAGATTACAAGACCTTTCCACCCTTCCATGTCCCACTGAAATGTGAACGCAAGCTGCCCTTTTCTTCCTGATTTCTCCTCATGTCCTCTCTTGAAGGAGAAGGAGGAAAAGTGCCATGCCCTGTTTCATTGCATCTGCGGCTGCAACATCAAATCAGACCTAAGTACTTTCTGAAAACCATATTGGATGACTTGTTGTTATCAGTAGATTTGTGATAAAGGGAGGAAATTTTATGTGGATAGTAAATAGAAGTTTCAGAATTTTTTACTTCTGTCCCATTCCTTTTCAGTAAGTTCTGCTTTGGTTTTCAGAGTGCCACCTTTTCAACTTAGTGCTGTTTGTGTCCTCCTTTCTCGTCAGCATTTCTTTGCCTGCTCTATTTCTTTCTTAGTATCTATCTGTACCTGTGGCAGCTCCAGCCAAAGATCCTCACCAAATCATTTTTCCCAATTCACGTGCTAAAACAAACCTTGATTAACTTGTGAAGTTTGGTGATGAAATATCATAGTAAGATCCTGCTCCACTTGGGTTTTGGCCCTGTCCAGGAAGGTCTTTTCCTTGCTAGAAGCTGGAATTCCCAACCCTTACACTTTGTGCCATGGATCACAGAGGGGAATCACCGAGGTTCCCAGGGTGCTGTTTGTGCTGTGCCTCCCAAGGGAGCTGTGCAGGTGCAGGTGACAAGGGCTTGAAGCTGTGTGGGCTCTCAGAGCAGACAGCAAATGTTTGTTTGCTGGACATTTTCAGCACATTCCCAACTCCAAACAAAGGGAAGAAGGGAACCGAGGAGCTGACAGAATCATGGAATTCTTGCAGCTGGCAGGGCCCCTGTGCAGGTGTTATGATCCTATTAGGCAGAGATGCCTCTGCTCCAGTGAAGGTGCAAATGAGAGCATGTGATGACAACGTACAGATTTTGTTTAGCATGGATTTTATTTAACGAGAAAGGTGTTATAAATGAAATGTCAATTTCATCGAATTAATAATTTGCGCAAGCCAAATTGTTAATATAAAAACAAATAAAATTTATTTTAATCAAATTGACAATCTTAATAAGCCACTATAAAGGAAAAACAGGGCCAAGCCTAGGTTCTTGACTCTGGGTGACACATACACAGCTCTGACCACCAGCAGTTCAGAGAGGTAAGCGCACACCTTTGAGGTGTTTGAGTCCAGTTTTTATACTGTTTGTCTTGCTCCTGGCTAGGAAATCTTTTGTTCTTTTCACTTCTGATGATCCTCTGGCCCAGTGCTCAGTGGTCCATTTAGATGTTGATTTGTCCAAGGATTCTCTTTGTGCTTTGGTTGATGGTTTCTAGTAACTCATTTCAGTGTTTCTGGTAAGGGTCCTGTTCAGATGATGATCTTTCTGAGAAATCCTTATATGATTAAAATGAAGTGTCTTGAGCAATAGGTCCACTCATCAGCAGTGTCCAAGGAGTAGCAGATCCAATCTCTTACTCCTTTCAGATGGAAAAGATTCTTGTTGGGTAAGATGAAATCATAGGAGGTTGATGGGTCTGAGGTCATCTCCTCTGAGCTTGCCTGCACTTCTTATGTTAATTAGTACCTTCCTTGGGCAAGATGTCATGAGACTTGCCAAGGTGTACTCTGAACATAACTTATTTGAACATATATACAATTTACAAGCTATATTTCACATTTTGGATTTCACATTACTAACTTATTCTACTTATAGCATGTTGATTTCTTATGAATTTTGACCTATCTATAACAAAGGGAAGGTAGAGAGAATGAAGAAAGAGGTCTCTGAGAGAGAGAGAGCAGAAGATAATCACTTGGTACGAGATAGTCTTTAAGGCATTTCCCTTCATTCTGTGATTCTAGAAGATGTGTGGATGTGGATTTTAATTTGATATTATCATTTAATACTACTAGTATCTCATCTTCTTCTTCATCTTAGTCTTCTTTTCTTCACTACTTCTATTTCTTTTTCTTCATCTTACTCATTCTTATTTTTCTTATTCTTCTTATTGTTTTTCTTATGCTTCATATTCTTCTTATAATTTACCACTATTATTTCTCCATATTCATCATCTTCATCTTCTTCTTCTTCATTTACTACTACTACTACGATTTCTTCTTCTCCTTTATATTCTTACTCCTATTTTTATTATTCTTATTGAACTTACTATTTTTACTGTTATTCTTTTCCTTCTCATTATTTGTTACTACTATTTCTTCATCGTCTTGTTATTCTTATTCCTATTCTTGTTATTCTTTTTTTTGATTTTTTTTTGGTTTTTTTTTTGGTTTTTTTTTTGATTTTTTTTTCTTACTACTACTGTTTCCAAAACCAACTTTCATTGCAGTGGGAGAATGATTAGTGTGGCAGCCCAGCTCGGCCTGGAGGGACACGTCCAGGCAAAGGCAGCCCATGTGGCTCCCTCAGGACGCCAGGCAGGCTCCAGGGCAGCCGCCACTGGTGGGGCCCGGCCTGGCACGGGCAGCGGGCACTACTCGTCCAGCTGTGGCCTCAGGCAGGGGCAGCGGAACAGCCCTCGCAGCGCCCGCAGCGCCCGCCTGAAGCGGGACGGACGTTTCTTAGGGGCAGCCGGCTGCAGCCCGAGGGCCGGGGCCCCCGGCTGGGGAGCTGAGGGGCCTGGGGGGCAGCAGGGGCTGTGTGGGGCAGGGCCCTGGCTCTGTGCCCCTGCTGCCTTCTCCTCCTCAGCCGAGGCTGGAGAAGCTGCTGCCTTGGCCGAGTCCTGGGGAGCAGCGTTGGGGTCCTGCAGCTGCTGGAGGTACTTGGGGCTGACCCAGATGGTGTGGATGGTGATCTGTTCCCAGTCCTCCTGCGACTCCTCTTTCTTGTTGCCATCTCTGTACCAGGGCAACGCTGGGTGTCGTCTGACTGCCCCTTCCCAGGGCTCCCATAGGAAAAGCAGACTATCACTGATGTTTTCTTGGGACAGCTCTTCATCTGTTGTGTCTTCCCAAAAGAACAGGTCTTGGTACACGTTGGGTTTCCCATTCCCCTCCTCCGCGGCCAAGTCCTGCTCCATGGTCTGCGGCCCTGGCAGCTCTGCCCCCTCTGCTGCCCCCTCCCACTGCTCCCTGAGGGCTCCCGGCTGGGGAGCTGAGGGGCCTGGGGGGCAGCAGGGGCTGTGTGGGGCAGGGCCTGGGGGGCAGCAGGGGCTGTCTGCGGCAGGGCCCTGGCTCTGTGCCCCTGCTGCCTTCTCCTCCTCAGACGAGGCTGGAGAAGCTGCTGCCTTGGCCGAGTCCTGGGGAGCAGCGTCGGGGTCCTGCAGGAACTGTGGGTACTTGGGGCTGACCGAGATGGTGTGGATCGTGATGCGATCCCAGTCCTTTGACTCCTCATTTTCACTGCCACCTCCACTTTGGGATGATTCGGGGTCTTCTCTGTCTTCTTCTTCAGACAGCTCTTGGTGGATGGAATGTTCCCCTTGGGGAAGCATTTTGTCATTATCATCTTCTTCTTGGGAAAGCTCTTGGATTCCCATGTCTAGCTGCTGGAACAACTCTTGGCATCTCTCAGATTCCCATTTGGACAGGTTTCCCCACTGGTGCAATTCCTGGCCCATGGAGGATTCTTCCTCTCCCTCCTCCCTGGCCCCATCCCCCTCTACCCACTTAATTGTTCTCTCCCGCTCCTCTGTGGGCTCTTGTAGCCACCACCCAGGGGATAGGCCTGGGGGCCAGCAGGACCTGTGTGGGGCAGGGCCCTGGCTCTGTGCCCCAGCTGTAGGGGAAGGAGTAGACTGCCTTGGCACATCTGGGGCTAAATGGCCCTGGCCCTCAGGAAGCTGCCCTCCTGCCCCATCCCAGCTCCCTCCATCACCTCTCCTTCCAGGGCTGGCTGTCATCTGGGGCCTCATGCACAGGCCCAAAAGCCCTGTGTCAGGGGAAGAGTTGGGGTTTGTCTCCTCTGTGAGCATCTCCATTGTGCTCTTGCACAGAGGCTCTCAGGCGAGCTGCTTCCTCGTGAGACAGCGGCTCTCCTGGGACTGGGCACCCCAGGGCTCTGTGCCCCTCAGATACCCCTCAAGCAGGGCGGGGCTCTGCCACGTCACAATGGCCTCTGGGCACCACAATGCCCCGCATCACCAAGGGGCCTGACACAACCGCGCCTGGGTCACAAAGGGCCACACCTGACACCCTTCCACAGCCAAACACACCGGAACTGGCATGAAGCAGTCCTTGGACATGGGCACTTGTAGCCCCTGGTGTGCCCAGAGCCCTGTGAGGCTTTGGACACGGTGCCACACAACAGCCCGAGCCCCACACTGCAGAGCCCTGGCTTTGGAGGGTGGGCCATCTGGGACACGAGCCATTGGCCAGATGGAGGCATCCAGAGGGTTGTGGGCAGTGGCCCTGTTGGAAATGATACAACTTTTAAAATGTTTAAATCACTTTTGTCCTGGGTTTGTTTGCCTTTGCCAAGGTAGGGCAGTTTGAAGGTTTTCTTCAAAAGACGATTTTCACCAAGGCTTTGCGTTTTGCTGGCGGAAGCCTGATGGACTTCAATCAACAAAAAGAAGATTCCTAGACTCTGATAGTTTAGTATCTACAGGTTGGGACTAGCCAGAAGATAGAGAGAACATAAATGGACATTAGCAAATATTGCCCCCTGGTGTGGTTGGAGACACCTGATTGGAGACACAGTTTTGTGTAGCCAGCAAACATACTGAAGGCACACTCTGCCCTGCCATCCAGAACAGGCAGAGCAGGGCAGGAAGAGTGGTGCCAAGGGTGGGCACAAAGGGGGACTTTCCTTAGGGAGAGTGGGACAGGAGAGGTGTTCTCCCTCAGCCCGTCAAAGACACCGGTGTCAAACTCAAGAGTTTTTTTGGGTTTCTTACAACAAATAAGTTTCCCCTTCCCTTGCTGTTACAGAGTGATGTTGTTTGCACACCAAGCAACAGCTGCCAAGAGTTACGTGAACAGCCCCACATCTCTTCATGCAATAAATAACCCTATTAATGTCACCTGTGAGGCCTTGGCTTTGGTTACCAGTGGGCCTTTCTTTCTCCCCCAAGAAAGATTATAGAATCTTTGTGTCCAGGAGGCCGAGGCATACTCACTTGGCTTGTGGTAGAATTACCTTCAGATACTTACATTGATTTAGTCCCCTATATATTGTAAAATAACCTGAACTTTTTCTTAGTTTCTCCCAATAACTGAGTCTAGCATTTTATTGCCTTTATTAAGCATAGAAAGTGCAGCAGTGGAACCACATTATTTCATGAGATGCCCTAGAGCCATCAAAATTCAGACAGCTTTCTGAGTCCCAGTGTCATTCTTGCTCTGGGCAAGAAGGTAACAATTTGCTGCTGGCCTAAATTTACTCACTCAAAGTTTACAGTTTCTCCCCTCCCTTTTCTTCCTATCTGTGCAGCTTCGCTTCTCTGGCCAGGAAAAGCTCACTGATCCAAGTTTTTGACAGACTGAAAAAGGAATGAAGGGAGATGTTGCATTGCATTAGCCTTAAGAAAGTTCCTTGTCCAGGAGCAGCTGAGCCCTTCAATTTTCATTTCTTTCTGTAGGAGCTCTGTTGTGTTTTGACATTTATAAGAACATATTAGAAACCAACAAATAATAGAGTGGTGATGCTAAATTAGCTTTGCTCGCAGTTCAACTTTTCATGTACACTTTTCATGTGTTTACTTAATGTTTTAAAGACAATTTCTAATCTTTCACTGGCAGCTGGCTTTCCTTCAGTGTCTGTAAAACAAAACAAATCAGTGAAACTATGGACTGCTTTAAAAAATATTAATATAAAATGTCAGAAGTCAGAATTTGACTTCCATAATTCTCTTTTTGACCCTCAAAGAGGATCTTTATAATTGTTTGTTTCTCTATGCATGGCTATCCACCTTTGAATTGATTTTACTGTGTTGCGCTGCACATCCCAGATATGCTGCTTAAAAGCTTTTTGTAAAATAATAAAATATTTCCTGAAATGTTATGGTTCTAGGAGAGATTCTATTATATGACATTCCATTATTTCTGTTCTGTGTAGTGTATGTTTGTGCAGTCTAGTCTGAAATAGGTGAGTAGATCAAAAATAACACAATGGGATAACCAGTGTCATTGATGATGGAAAAGACTGACAGGGCAGCAGTCGGGCAGACTGCATGGTATATTTGGCATTTCTACAAAATCGTTGTGTTAAATTATTAGCCACATTATTTTCAATCCCATAAAATTTGGCTCCACTTTTAAATTTATGTTATGATCACAGGGAGGAGTAATTTTCTTTTCTGATGTTTGACTTTTGTAAATGCACCATAATTCAAAACCATGGCAGTGCAGTGTTATATGACAAAGGAATGAAGTTAAACACAGACCTTTTAGCTCATTTCAGGTTCTAGAAAATACTTTGAGACAAAATTTAGGTATTAAAAGTTACATGTCACGTAGGATTTTGGAATCAGGTGCTTCTTGACTTAAATATTTCAGCTAGAACTTGTGTCTCAACTATTTTTGAACCTTTTCTTGCATGGGAGCTCATATGGTAGAGATGCTGTCAATTACCAGCTAAAGAATTGACTTACAGTATTTGCTAAAAATAGATATGGAAGTCAATTTAGGTTTTGTATTTAAGAGAGCAGAAGAGGAAATTTTGAAGCATGGATTTCAACTGAAATGGTAAAAACTCTCCTAAACCCAACAGATGTTGTTATAGTAGTCAGTTAATTAATGCATTGAGGAAAAAATCTTGTTCAACTCCATTTTTAACATAATTTGGAATTCTCTTACTTCTCTGTGTGTTATTGCCAGGATTTGGGGATGTAGACTATTTTTATTCTGGAGATAAATTTTATAATTTC
This sequence comes from Lanius collurio, assembly GCA_020086605.1. Lineage (NCBI taxonomy): Eukaryota > Metazoa > Chordata > Aves > Passeriformes > Laniidae > Lanius > Lanius collurio. The sequence continues at coordinate 7,627 of JACBWW010001488.1, forward strand.
TTATTTTAAAATGTTAAGCAGCTAGTGTTGAAGCAGATTGTCCTTTATAATTTTGTATCAAACCAGCATAGTTAAGTAAAAAAGTCTTCCTATTTAACTAAACCCTTGATATTATGAGACAAGAGTTAAAGATTACTTGGCATAAAGGCAGGGATCCTGTTTTTAGGTCTGAGTGTGATTAGCTATTTAATAATACCTGTGGCTATCATTTATGTGGAAATGTTTGCACACGTTTCCAAATTTCAGCCTTATTTTGACAGAAAGTTAAAAATTGAAGAGAGCCATGACTGAGGTCTCAGCAATGGTGGTTTTGTATAAACTCTTTCCTTTTAGCATAGGGCCAGTTTATTCACTGACATTCAGTTCCACCAAACCTAAGGGAAGGTGTTGGAGAGGACCCCTCGTCATCAGGGAACAGGAGAGGACGTCTCTGTGGATCTTTGGCCTTGGAGGCTTCCCAACTTCCCCTCGGCCTCACCGGTGCCAGTTCCATGCACTTCCATGGATGGGACATGTCTGATTCCAATGGTTTGAAGCACTTCCCTTCCTTCCTTCCCTCCAATATCCAGTCAATTGATAAAACCATCTGATAGTCTTTACAAAAGGTGCGTTTCTTCCATGATGGATGTGCAGAGCAGAAAACAATGGTCTTTATTCAAGCTTGTTTTTCATCTTTTCACAACACTAGTCCTACTAGAATTTTCTAAAGCATCTGACATCATTGTCATTGCACACAGGAACCCAGAGGGGTCTAATGAAGGTAATGTTCTACTGAGTAATATGATGTAGTATTTAATCTTGGTGTTCCAAGGAAAAAAGAGTTTTGTTCTTTTCCTCTGAGCTCCTAACTCCAATGCAAATGACTTCCCATTTCTTTTCCCCAGGCATAAACTGACCATTAAATATATTTATGTACCTTTGTCCAGCTACAGTTCTGAAAGTTTGCTTACTATATTATGTTATTTTTAAGTATTTTCCTTAGCTCTAATTATATAATAACTACATCCATTCCTACTTGCTTAAATGAAGTATGCAGTGCAAAGATCAAAATCACTGAAAATATCTTATTTTTAACTACCAGTTTTTCAACTACTCAGAAGTTGAATTTCAATTTATGAAATTTGTATTCTTACCTTCAAATTCAACCTTCTTCAAAATATTGAGAAACTAAGTCAATATTTTAATTTCTTTGGTTACTGAATTAATCTATCTTTGAAGTAAGCAGACCTACAAAACTGTCTTTAAAAGCTGCCTCTTTCTGTCAATGTCAATTTTTAAATTCCACATGTGAAATAGAGAACAAAATTCCTACAGAAAGTATATTTGGTTGTTTTTGAAAGATTGGTGCTTATAGTTCTCTCTCTACTTCCAAACACTGTAGTAGCTTCATAAGGTGCTCCTGTATGTAAAAATCCAATAGGTTTGCAGTCCATCCAGAGTTGTGTGTCTTTTGCATCTTTAGATTTATAATGCCTGATCATGTCTATTTTGGTGTATGCTAGCAGTAACTGCTTGGTCCTTTTTCACTGCTCTGTGAAGAAAAAGAATGCCTTTAATTCAGTCCTGTCCTGTAGAAAAAGAAGCATGTATTTATTTTCCCAACACAAGTCTTGATGGCATCTCAAGGTAATCAAATTCTGAAAAAAAATGGTTTAGTTTTTATTTGCCCATACTTATGTATGGTCAAGTAAACCTTGACGTTTCCAGAGGAATGTAACTCTCTGTGGTTGTAGACTTACCCATATATATGAATGAAAGCAAAAGATCCTTTTCAATAGCACGAGGCATGTTTAACCTGTGTCATTTGAGCATTCACTTGAACTTTCACAGGCATTTTCTGTCCTGTCCAAAGAATTTGGTAGACGTTGGATCAAAGGCAAAAAATCAACATCTCAGCACTGATGTAAATAAATGAGACAAATACTTGAAGCCACATAAGGATTCATCAGAGAACCACTTGACACATTATTTTAGGCAGAAAAAATATGATTTATTGAATTTTTATATACTCTGTCATATCCTCTACAGAAACCTATTCAGCTGTTGAATGCAGGACACCACCACTCTAATTTCCATTAATTTATTGCGAATTTTATTTAATTCTTTAAAATTCTCTTCAGCCAATTTAGCTTCATCACAAGAGCAATGCTCATCTGAATCAGTCCTATGGGAATGATTTTTTACAGTTAATTAGGCATTCATTAGCTACTAGCCCATAGAAAGCAGGAAGTTTCTTGGTTTAACTGTTAATCAATAGATTAACCCTGTTCTTCCTGTTTAATTTCTTGGACACTGCAAAATTCATGGAAATATCCTTTCAGTCTTCTTGGAAAAATACTTCAGTTCTAAACTAAATGCTGAAGAGGATATGATAAACATTTTTCTCACTGATGTCAAGATAAGTACACAAAAAATCACAGAATTCTCATTTCTTTAGATTTTTTTCCCTTGACTATGCTGACATTTTGGAAATTGAGTTTTACTTTATGAGCTGTCTGATTCTACAAGCTGTGGCACTTGGTTCCATATTCTGGAATGAGTTAGTATAAGCATACTCTTTCAGATATGTACATTCCCTTAAAATAATGGAACATTTTCTTCAGTTACAAAGATTACTGTTATTTCTAAATATACTCAAGTAAATAGCAATAATTTCAGCTCTTATTTCTGGCAATTTTTGATTTCCAATATTTTCTTTTCATTCAACACATGGAGATTTTTCATGTTTATTATGCAATAATGGAAACCAGTTTCAGTCTTCTGATTTCTGCTCTCCTTGGAGCTTCAGAGAATTGAAAAGAAAAATAATTGAAGCTTGTATTTAAATGACCAGTATAGTATAGACGGATTCTCCTCATTTGCACCAATTTAAGGATCTTTCTGACTCTCACAGAGTTATTACCTCCTGATTACTTATGAGTCAGACCCTCAGACAAAGGTCTGACATGGCCATGCTAATCAGAGACTAAATTGTTATATTATGTATTTTAATAAGTGCTAGAGACAAGTAAATGGAAATTACTGTGATACAGTGATTCAGTAACAAAAATAGTCTCAGCAGAATCTGTAGAGTTTTTTAATTAATTGGAATGGCTTGCAATGAAATGGTGTTCAAGCAGCTGTAATTTCAGCATTCCAGAGGGCATTTCAAGGGTTTGTCTGAGATTCACAGGAGCAAATGATACAAGAAATAGAACAGTGAAATAGAATAGGCATATTTTTCCAAATTTATACAAAATTCCGTAAACTACTTTTTTTCTTCCTTTTTAAGGGCTTTTGATATGAGCTTCGAGGTGTTCATAAAGATTGATAAAAGCTGCATTCCAGTGTCATTTCTGTCCACACATTGATGACAAAATTAATTTGTGTGTCTGGTATAGTAGTTAGAAAAAAAGGAAAGTACATACTGTAAAGGATACTTTAATATGAATTCTTTCTTCACCTTCCATCAGAGAAGTCTAGTAGTGTGACGTTTCTTGTTTCCAACAGATTTAAGTACTGTAAACTCAGTGTGTAAACTTTAGAAACAAAACAATTCTCAGTTTTCTAATTGTTCACGTTTTAGTGAAACAAGAGATGCTACAGGAAATATACTTTTTTTTTTTTTAACAATAGAACTACTCCATTTTTAAAAGTCTTTCAGAGCTATACAGAAATTGGAAAATGGAATACTGTAGCACCTCTGCATGTAATTCATTTAAGGCAAAGACTAATTCAAATTTACAGGTAGAATAAATAAAATTTTGCTCCAATTTTTTCTTAATTTAGTTTCTTTTTCTGAGGATGCTATGTGTTAAGATTTTTTTCTGCTTCTTCTACTGCTTCTTCTACTGCTTCTTCTACTGCTTCTTTTCTTCTTCTTCGTCCTCTTCTTCTTCTTCTTCTCCTTCTTCTTCTTCTTCTTCATCTGCTTCTGCTTCTGCTTCTTCTTCTTCTTCTACTGCTTCTTCTTCTGTTTTTCTTCTACTTCTTCTTCTTCTTCTTCTTGTTCTTGTTCTTCTTCTTCTTCTTCTTCTTCTTCTCCTGCTTCTTCTACTGCTTCTTCTTCTGTTTCTTTTCTTCTACTTCTGCTTCTTCTTCTTCTTCTACTGCTTCTTCTTCTGTTTATTTTCTTCTTCTTCATCTTCTTCTGCTTCTTCTCCTTCTTCTTCTTCTGTTTCTTCTTCTTCTGTTTCGTCTGTGTCTTCTTCTTCTTCTTCTTCTTCTTCTTCTTCTTCATCTTCTTCTTCTTCTCTTTCTTCTTCTTCTTCTGTATCTCCTTCTTCTTCTCCTTCTGCTTCTTCTTCTGCTTCTGCTTCTTCTTCTTCTACATCTTCTGCTGCTGCTTCTACTTCTTTGTTTTCTTCTACTTCTTATGCTTCTTCTTCATCTTCTTCTTCTTCTTCTTCTCCTTCTGTTTCTCCTTTTTGTTCTTCTCCTTTTTCTTCTTCTGCTTCTGCTTCTTCTATTCCTGCTTCATATTCTTCTTCTTCTTCTTCTTCTTCTTCTTCTTCTTCTTCTTCTTCTTCTTCTTCTTCTTCTTCTTCTTCTTCTTCTTCTTCTTCTTCTTCTTCTTCTTCTTCTTCTTCTTCTTCTTCTTCTTCTTCTTCTTCTTCTTCTTCTTCTTCTTCTTCTTCTTCTTCTTCTTCTTCTTCTTCTTCTTCTTCTTCTTCTTCTCCTTTTTTTTCTTCTGCTACTTCTTCTTATTTTTTTTCTACTTCTGCTGCTTCTTCTTCTTCTTCTTCTGCTTCTTCTGCTTCTGCTTCTTCTTCTGCTTCTTCTTCTTCACTGGCTTCTTCTTCTTCTTCTTCGGCTTCCTCTTCTTCTGTTTCTCCTTCTTCATCATCTTCTTCTTCTGCTTCTTCTTCTTCTGCTTCTTCTTCTTCCTCTTCTTCTTCTTCTTCTACTTCTTCTTCTCCTTCTTCTTCTTCTCCTTCTTCTTCTTCTTCTTCTTCTTCTCCTTCTGCTTCTTCTGCTTCTGCTTCATATTCTTCTTCTTCTTCTGCTTCTTCTTCTGCTTCTTCTTCATCTTCTTCTTCTTCTCCTTCTGTTTCTCCTTTTTGTTCTCCTTCTTCTTCTTCTGCTTCTGCTTCTTCTGCTTCTGCTTCATCTTCTTCTTCTTCTCCTTTTTCTTCTTCTGCTACTTCTTCTAATTTTTCTTCTTCTACTTCTGCTGCTTCTTCTTCTTCTGCTTCTGCTTCTTCTGCTTCTGCTTCTGCTGCTTCTTCTTCTTCTGCTTCTGCTTCTTCTGCTTCTGCTTCTTCTTCTGCTTTTTCTTCTTCTTCTTCGGCTTCTTCTTCTTCTGTTTCGCCTTCTTCTTCTTCTTGTTCTTCTTCTGCTTCTTCTTCTGCTGCTTCTTCTTCTTCCTCTTCTTCTTCTTCTTCCTCTTCTTCTTCTTCTTCCTCTTCTTCTTCTTCTTCTTCTTCTTCTTCTTCTTCTTCTTCTTCTTC
>JACBWW010001490.1:0-13049 GCA_020086605.1 Lanius collurio
CGGGGTCACTGCTGCCCACAGCCCATGGTCACTGCTGCCCACAGCCCGGGGTCACTGCTGCCCACAGCTCAGGGTCACTACTGCCCACAGCCCATGGTCACCGCTGCCCACAGCTCGGGGTCACTGCTGCCCACAGCCCAAGGTCACTGCTGCCCACAGCCCAAGGTCACTGCTGCCCACAGCCCAAGGTCACTGCTGCCCACAGCTCAGGGTCACTGCTGCCCACAGCTCGGGGTCACTGCTGCCCACAGCCCGGGGTCACTGCTGCCCACAGCCCATGGTCACTGCTGCCCACAGCCCGGGGTCACTGCTGCCCACAGCCCATGGTCACTGCTGCCCACAGCCCGGGGTCACTGCTGCCCACAGCCCGGGGTCACTGCTGCCCACAGCTCGGGGTCACTGCTGCCCACAGTTCATGGTCACTGCTGCCCACAGCCCATGGTCACTGCTGCCCACAGCCCAAGGTCACTGCTGCCCACAGCCCATGGTCACTGCTGCCCACAGCCCAAGGTCACTGCTGCCCACAGCCCGGGGTCACTGCTGCCCACAGCCTGGGGTCACTGATGCCCACAGCCCGGGGTCACTGCTGCCCACAGCCCATGGTCACTGCTGCCCACAGCTCAGGGTCACTGCTCCCCACAGCCCATGGTCACTGCTGGCAGGGCCAGTGTCCTTGGGCCCAGCACGAGCCTAGCACTGCCCACATCCCTCAGGAACCTGCCTGGGGCTCACTCAGGAGAAAACCAACAGCCCCAGGCCGGCTGTGCTTGGCCCAGCTGGAGGCTGAAGGGAGCAGGTTTTGTGCCCAGCTCTGTGAAGGCCGGATTTTGTCACACGACCCCCCGGGCAGAATAAAGCAATGTCTCTGTGGGTGACAACGTGGTGAGGAGGAGGGGGTATTTCTCCCAGCAATTCTGGAGGATTTGGGAACACTCTCACCAGCTCAGGTTGCTCCCAGCCCCAATGTCCAGCCTGGCCTTGGGCACTGCCAGGGATCCAGGGGCAGCCACAGCTGCTCTGGGCACCCTGTGCCAGGGCCTGCCCACCCTCCCAGGGAACAATTCCTGCCCAATATCCCATCTATTCCTGCCCTCTGGCACTGGGAAGCCATTCCCTCCATGCCTTGTCCCAGGTCTCTCTCCATCTTTCCTGTAGGCTCCCTTCAGGTCCTGGAAGGTCACAACGAGGTCACCTTGCAGCTGGATTCACTCTCCCCTAACCCCGTGCCCCTCTCCCCCACAGGTGCCCAGGGCAGCACAACAGGAGCGGGATCTCCACCTGGAATTCCCTGCAGGCCGGAACGCCCAGGCCATGCTGGAGCCCTGGCACTGCCCGTACCTGTCTGTCGACGTCGGGCAGCAGCAGCAGCAGGCGCTGCTGGCACTCGGGGGGCAGCACGGAGAACGTGTGCTTGTTGATCAGTGCCCGCAGGTTGGTGTTCACCAGGATCGAGTCCGGCGTCTCCACGTCGATCTCGGCGCACCGGGCTCTCTTCAGCTGCCCTGCAAGGGAGCACACCTGGGTCACCCTGGCCCGCCCTCCTCGGGGTCCCTGCCCACGGCGGTGCCACCCCGGAGCCACCCCGGCGCTGGTTTTACCTCTGCACACACAGGGACCAACAGAGCCCGGCAGATCCAGGCACGGAACGTTCCAGAGCCACTCAGCCCACCTCCCTGGGACCCTGGCTGGGGCAGTGCCTGTTCTCCCCAGAGACACAATCTGGGATGGAGACCTCAGAATGAGGGAACAGCTGGATATTGGGAAAGGTTCTTCCCCCAGAGGGTGCTGGCACTGCCCAGGCTCCCCAGGGAATGGGCACGGCCCCGAGGCTGCCAGAGCTCCAGGAGCGATGGGACAGCGCTGCCAGGGATGCCCAGGGTGGGGGTGTTGAGGAGTCAGCACCAGGAGCTGGATTCCATGATCTTTGTGGGTCTCTTCCCACTCAGGACATTCCATGACTTTGTAAGAATATCCCTACGTTCACTGGGTCAATCCCACCCTTGGAAAACGCAAAGGGAACCAGGATGCCCAAGGAGAAAACCCTGGCTCCAGTAAAGGGCTGGGAGCCAAATCCAGCGGGGTCTGAGGGATGGAGATCCAGGAAGGAATTTCTTTTCCTTTTTCATGTTATCAGGGTGTGTAGGTACATTAAAAAGCCCATGAATAATGCAGGTCCTTTTGTGCTCTCCAAGAGCCAGGAACTCCCAGGAGAGGCCCAGCTGATGCGGACTGGGAAGGGCTGGTTTGAAGATGGAATTCTGAATTATTTATCCCAATTCCCAGCAGACTGGCAGTGCCTTCCAGAGTCCCTCCACAATGGAATTAACACACTTCACTCCATTTTGCTGTTTCAGGCTTTTGTTCTGGCCCTGGAGCAGGGAAATCCATCTCTTACGTGCATGGAGCCTGTCAGATCTCGGGAACGGCTTCTTCCCCAGCCCGGGCAGGGAGTTCTCGAGCTTCACCGAGGGCGAGGAGCTGGAGGTGGAGTTTGGGGGGCTGCTGGAATGTCCATCTGCCTGCTTCCCTTCCCAACCTGCCGAAAGGGAGACACTGCAACACGGGCATGCACAGAGGAATCCTGCACGAGGCTATTCCTGCCTGGAATGAAGGTTCTCCAACACCCAGAGCGATCCCTGCAGCCCCAGCAGTTCCAGGACAGACATTCCTGTGCTCTGGGAGCACCTGCAGCCCAACACTGAGTGCAGGACATCCCTTGGAGCCACCAGAATACCCCAAAACAAAGGCATGGGCACACCGTGTGTGCTTTGGGTCCATTTCCCAGCTGATCCCAATTTATTTCCCACCTCTATCTGAGCCAGGCAGGGTCCCATTAACACCTCCAGGGTTAATGAGCTCCTGTCAGAGCTGTCACCTCTCCACACCTCTCATGTCCTTGCTAAATGTCACCCCTCTATTGCAGCTGTTTTCTTCAGCCCACCTGGGGAATTCCTCCTCCTCTTCCCAGTGCTCTGGAGAGTTTCCCATCCTGGTTCCTCTCCCTCCCTTCCCTTCCTCACACAGGCTGTTCCAGCTCTGAATAAATCCCTGAAATTGTGGAATCAGAGCATTGCTTTCCACCACAATGTGGTTCCCTGCCCTCTCCATTTAATTTCCTGCTCCCTTTCCACACCTCCCACTGTCCCTGCTGGGAGCTGTCCCTGGGCAGCACCACAGGGACTCCATGGAGAACAACACACCAGAGCCACTCGTGCCACAGGAGCTTTGCAGGCCTTGGCAGGGAGGGATTTACAGCCTGAGGGGCCCCTGAACACCCTGATCCCATGTGGAACCAGCTGAGAAAGAACTCAAGGAAAAGCCTGGGAGCAGGAAAAGATCCTGAGCTGAGCCCAAGGAAAGCTCCTGAGGCTGGAATTACACAGCAGGAAGGGCAAGACTTGCTGGGAGCTTCTGGCCTTTGTACCACTGGGGTCTCTCCCAACAGCCAGGAGGAAGAGTCACCAGGAATGGATCCCAGATCCTGCCCCAGGACAGGCTGAGGGTCAGGGGAGCTCCCAGGCACTCCCAGCAAATCCGTATCCTGCTCTTTGAATTTCAGTGGGACATTCCCACAGTGACCCCCAGGACATGCAAATACAGATGTTTTTAATGCTGAGACTGCTGTTCCAGAGCCTCTCTGGCTGCTCCCACACCAGGGACCAAATGGGGACACTGGGAATTCCCCTGGCTTGGAGAGGGACTGGCACAAGCTGGCCCCGTTCCACATCCCAACTGCCTGCAGGGAATGACGTGGAATGCTGAGCCCTGCCAGGGATTGTCAGGGACACTGAGCCCGTCCCAATCCAGGGAGCTTGGCAGGTGCCAGGGAATTCAGCAGGTGCCAGGGACTGCCTGAGTCCCAGCTCCTGTGCCTGGTGCTTTGGCAGGGAATAACCAGAGGCAGATGCAGAATTCCTTCTCTCCACAGGCAGCTGTCCCTGCTCCCAGCACAGCTCCTTGGCTGAAGGACCGACATCTGGGAAGGGAAGGAGTTCTGGGACTGGGATGGGGTCAATAATTAATATTAATTAATTACCCACAGCACCAGGCTTTACTGGTAAGTTTGAGGGCTGAAAAAGCCTTGGGATTTGGGACTGGAGATGCAGTTGTGTTGGCATCTGGATGGGGCTTGGGGCAGCCTGGGACAGTGGAAGGTGCCCATAGCACTGGATGGGCTCTGAGATCCCTTCCCACCCACCCAGTCTGGGATTCGGTGGTTCTGTGGCTCAGAACCAGGACCTGACCAAGGCCCTCAGTTACTCTGGAAAGGAATCAGACAAAACTGGCTGGAAGTAACTACCAGGAATTTGGAATACCATGGAAAATCCGGTGCTGCCTGAGGAGCTCCTGCCCTGCTGGAACAGCCAGAGCAGAGCAGTGACCTCACTAATTCCTAACAGCACAAATTCTGGAAACCCCCTCAGGGATCCTTCAGAGGAGAACAGGACACAGAACCCACCATGGAAACACCAGGAGGAAGCCCCTGCATGGGGCACAGGTGACTGGGAAAGTCACTGAGCACTGGGAGCAGCTTTTAAGGAGCCAGTGGCACGGTCAGATCCATCCAGGATCCCTCCAAGGTCTCTCCTTACCTGGTGCAACCCTACCAGAGCCCAAGCCCTGGAGACAGAAGCTGATGATTTCAGACCCCAAAGGGAGCCTCCCAAGGAGCAGTTTCCCCTCCTGTCCCCGTCCCCAGGAGCAGGGGTCCCACACGTACCCGACTTCCCGGGCGTGGTGGCAGCCTTGGCCTTGAGCAGGACGTGCTGGTTCGAGGGCAGGGCCATTCCCGGGGCCATTCCCGGGGCCATTCCCGCCCGGCATTGCTGCTGCTGCTGCTTCTGCTGCTGCTGCTTCAGGGCCTGCAGGACACGGAGCACCGTGGTCAGCCACACCCCAGAGGCTGCAGGATGGGGAGTCCTGAATGCAGCCTGGCCTGGGACACCCCCCAGCTCCCCAGGACACCCCCCAGCTCCCCAGGACACCCCTCAACTCCCCAGGACACCCCCCAGCTCCCCAGGACACCCACAGCTCCCCAGGACACCCCCGTGGCCGCCCAGTGACACAGGTGACAGAGGGATTAACCACCAACGCCCTGTGATGAACGGACATCTCCGACCCCTGCAGCTCCACGGGCACTGTCACCGAGCATCCTTGGGCTGTGCCTCGTGGGAAAAAGGATCTCCAGAGAAACACAGGCAAAGGATTCCTGGTCTGGAGTCAGCTCAAGAAGGAATCACACCAAGAAGTTCAGAGTAAAAGCAGCACTGTGGAGTTCAGCCCTGGGAGAGCAGCTTCCCAAAGCCTCCACAGACACTGCCCTTAAGGAGGGGTTTTAATGAGCACAGTAACAAAGATTGCAGTGCTGAACAGAACAAAACAAAAACCTTTGCTTCAGGAAAGACTTAAAGCAACAGCAGGACAGGGCTCCAGAGGCTCAGACAGGAGGGGTTTGGTTGAACTGCAAACCAAACTTTCTGTTTGCAAAAACCAAAATCCAAACCCAGCTGACCTCGACAGCAGAAAAATGACAACAGATCAAGGATTCCATGGAATTTCAGAGCAGGAGTGACAGGATTTGTTGTGCTGCATGGACACAAATGAGGCAGACTGACAGCAGCAGGACTGGGATAACCAAGGCCCACCCTGGATCCCTTTATTAAATAGTTTTCCCTTTATTAAATAGTTCCTGCACAGCCACTTCTCCCAGAGCTTGGAGAAGTGTTCAGCCAAATGGAAACACGGCAGAACTGAACTGACCTCCTGTGGCTGAGGTCAAAAGCTTTCAAAGAGGAGAGATGAAAAGAGTCCTGGCATTCACAGGAATAAAATACCACAAACAAATTCAAGGAAGGTTCCCAGATCCTGCCTGGGTGAAGCCCAGGGAGCAGTGACCACCAGGGGAGCCCCACTGGGGTCACTGCTGTGCCCAGGGCTGGCTGAATCCCACACTCCCACGTCTCAGGCTCTGGACATTGGCTGTGCTTTTCCTGGCTGAGGTAACACAATTCCAGGTTTGTTCCCTGTGTCCCCTCAGCTCTTGGTCCTGCAGTGCTGGAGGTGGGACCAGGAGGAAACTCCTTGGATGCCTCTTTAAATTCTGTGTCAGCATCGCTCTTCTGATCTCTGTTATAAACATTTGGGGGTTTCTTTGAATCTAAATTACATTGAATCCTGTCATAACAGGGGGATGAAGCAGCTCTCCTTAGGGAAAGGCTGAGAAAATTGGAATTGTCCAGCCTGAAGAAGTGAAGGCTCTGGGGTGACCTAACTGTGGCCTTTCAGGACCTGAAGAAGCCAAAAGATAAGAGAGGAAGAGACTATTGACAAGGGATGGAGGGACAGGACACAGGGAATGGCTTCCCACTCCAAAAGGGCAGGGATAGATGGGATGTTGGGCAGGAATTGTTCCCTGGGAGGGTGGGCAGGCCCTGGCACAGGGTGCCCAGAGCAGCTGTGGCTGCCCCTGGATCCCTGGCAGTGCCCAAGGCCAGGCTGGACATTGGGGCTGGGAGCACCCTGGGACAGTGGGAGGTGTCCCTGCCATGGCAGGGGTGGCACTGGGTGGGCTTTGAGGTCCCTTCCCACCCAAAACAATCCATGGGTCTGTGACAACCACAGAATAATTCTGGTGGGGAAGGACCTCGGGAGTCTCCAGCCCAACTCCTGCTCAGCCAGGGGCTCCTGCAGGTCTGGAAAGCTCTGGAGATGGAGGGGGCACAACTGCTCTGTGTCCTGATCCCACTGCTGGGCTGCTCCCACAGGGAGAGCTTTGCTTTGGCTCCTTCCCTCTGAATGGATCTGAAATCCTCAGGATTCAAAAGCCCTGTGGATGTGGCACTTGGGGACACGGGCAGTGCTCAGTGGTGGCTTTGGCAGTGCTGGGCATGGTTGGACTCCAAGGGCTCTGAGGGCTTTTCCAACCCAAAGGATTTGGGAGTCATGGAATCTCCAGCAGGATGAGCCAATTTCAATTCTGACCCTGCAAACCTCCACGCCAGGATTTTTCCAGAGGATCCTCAGGAATGCAGCCTGGCACCCTCCACCAGGCTGTGGGGATGGCACAGGCCCTGCTCAGCTGCATTGCCCAGGCTGAACTCTGGTGTGTGGATGAACCAAATCCTGGTTTCTGGAACAGCCCCATCCACATTCCCAGTCCAGCAGCACGTGGAGTCCCAGGGTTAAAGGTCCCCCCTCAGAAATCCACGCTCTCTTCCCTCCAGGAATGTTGTAATTACTGAGGAGAGGAGGGCTGAGCCCAGCCAGCCCCCAGCAATAATCCAGGGCACAGACAGGATTAAGGACCTGGGAGTTCCTCTAATCCCCCTTTCACTCACACTGTGGTGTTCTCCAGCCCTGTCCCTCCTTCCCACCATCCCAATTTCCTCTTTTTAGCTACATTTTATAACTTCCAGTCCCTCCCCTGCCACGGGCAGGGACATCTTCCACTGTCCCAGGGTGCTCCAAGCCCTGTCCAGCCTGGTCCTGGACACTTCCAGGGATCCAGGGGCAGGCACAGCTGCTCTGGGCACCCTGTGCCAGTCTGGTCACCCCTGTGAAGGAAGAGCCTGTGTGGATGCTGGGGAATGTTTGCCAGCCAGGATTAATGAGGGGCGAGGAATGCAGCGACTGCCATTAATATCCTGCTCAATTAATGGGAAGCAATTTTCTGGGGATTCAAATGGAAGTGGGAGCTGGCCTTGGAAGCTCAGAGGAAAACCTGGCTGCAGTGACAAACCCCTCACAGCCTGAGCTCCTGGTGGGGAAACAAACAGCCACATGGGAACAGGGAATTCCCAGAGCTGGCATCTCCTTTGGCACCACCTCAGCTCCCAGGGGCTGGAACCACAGCTCCCGACCATCCTCCCCTTCCCTTCCTGCTCTCCTCAGTAACAGCCCCTGATGAGTGACTTCTGTCTCCCTGCAGACCCTTTCCCAAGGCCAGGGCACCTCAGGAATCCCGAGTGCTGCTTCCCCCTGGGAAAAAGGCAGGGAAACAGGCTGGGCTGGGAGGGCAAATCCTGCTGGGACACCTCGTGATTCCACCTGCTGTGAGCAGCTCCCACCACCCCTGCACCTGATCCGTCCCTTTCCCAAGGAGTAAATCCAGCCTGGACAGAGCATTTCCTCTCCAAGGACCCTGGGAACCCGAGCAGTGCAGTAGGGGAGGCACCTGGGAACCCCCCAGGCGAGGATAATTCAGCTGCAACCCTGCATCAGGAGGGGCAAACGTGAAGCACGAGCAGCTCCCACTCCGTGCAGGGAACAGGATCCACAACCAGGAAATTCCATGAAAAATTCCATGGAAATCAGCCACTCCTGCTGTGTGCCCCACAGCACCCAGGAGAGGAGAGGTGCAAAGGCACAGTGTCCTCCCTCCTTCTCCTCCAGACACTCTGTCCTTGGAATTCCTGCTCTCTTTCCCCTTCAGACACTCAGCACCCACGGAATTCCTGCTCTTGCCTTCCCCTTCCCTCCAGGAGGACAAGCAGCACCCATGGAATTTCTTGGGAGGAAATTGCTGCCCTCCAGGGGAAGAACTCAGTGCACTGAACTCCTTTCCCCCAAAGACTGAATTTACCAAACCTGTCTGCTCTGACAGCAGGAAGGTACAGAATTTCATCAAAGGACTGGGGAAAAGAAATCACATTTTTACACCTTTCTCTAAAGTAATAAAGTAATAAAGCAGGAACTGCTGCTCAGTTCCTTTGATTTCTCCCTAAAAGAAACCTTGACTTTTTCAAATAATTGAAAAAGTCCAGGTTTCTTTTAGGGAGAAATCAAAGGAACTGAGCAGCACAATATTCCCATCACCTTCAGGAGGGAGGGAAGCTCCAGGCAGGCCCTGGTTCGAGTCAGGCAGGACCCCTGGGATTCCATCCCTGCCTGGAGCAGCCTCCCAGGGCTGGTTTCCCAGGGAAATCAAGGCACTGCTGAGATCTCCAGGGGCTCTCAGGGTCACTCACCTGCTTGAGAGCCTTCTTGCTGTGCTTCTGGGAGGAGGAGAGGCCCTTGCCTGGGATGGACGGGGAGGGGCAGCCAGACTGCGGGGAGGCCGTCGGGGCCAGGCGGGAGGACACTGCGGGAACAGGGATGTGAATACAAACATAAATACAAATATACCCACAAATACATACAGACACAGGATCCCACCTTCCCACCCTCCCCTCCCTGTGTCAGAGCACCTCAGGAGCCTCCAGGGAGCAGCACCTCAGCACCTGTGCCTGCTGGCAGGAAGGATCACTCCATCCCCTCCTTCCCAAGGCAGCTGTTCCCCACTGCCAACAGCAGCTCCATGGCCAAATCCAGCTGCTCAGCTCTGCCCCATCTCCTTTTATTGACCCTGCAGACAGCTGCCTTCAGACCCCAGGGCAGTGTGAGGAAAGGCTCCAGCCCAGCCAGCTCCATGCTGGGGTCACAGACAGGCCGTGGCCGTGTCCCTCGGGAATGCCCGAGGTCGGGGCCCTCGCTGGCAGCAGCTCCTGCTCGGGGTCAGGCCCAGTCCCACGGGCTGGGAACGTGCACGAGGTGCAGAGGAACAGGAGAGGACATCACCTGCTCCTCTGTAAAGGGAAATATGGGAATGCAGAGGATACCCCAGGAAATGAGGGTGCATTCCCAGGGGGAGAGTCCAGCCCAAGCCAGCCGGAGTCCCTGGAGTGAAGCTTCCAGCTCCAGGTGATTTAACCTTTAAAGAGCCTCATTACAAACAACTAATTGGGGATGGGAATTAAACAACAGCTGCTCCAGTTGCCTGAATGAACCTGTCTGGCACAGGATACCCCAAATCCCAGGATCTGGGACACCTCCCACTGTCCCAGGCTGCTCCCAGCCCCAGTGTCCAGCCTGGCCTTGGGCACTGCCAGGGATCCAGGGGGCCACAGCTGCTCTGGGCACCCTGTGCCAGGGCCTGCCCACCCTCCCAGGGAACAATTCCTGCCCAACATCCCAGCCAGCCCTGCCCTCTGGCACTGGGAAGCCATTCCCTGTGTCCTGGCCCTCCATCCCTTGTCCCCAGTCCCTCTCCAGCTCTCCTGGAGCCCCTTCAGGCCCTGCAAGGGGCTCTGAGCTCTCCCTGGATCCTTCTCTTAATAAGAAAAACCAGCAAAATTCAGCAAATTCCTGAACTTCTCAGGCCATGAATTTAGGAGGTGACAAAAGCCCCGTGGGATCAGGGGAACCAAACAAGGAGGGTTTGGTGAGGGAGTGGCCCTGCCATGGGGGATAATCAAGAGTCACACATAAGGCAATTAATTAACACTTCCTGGGCAATCAGCAGAGAAGGAGCCCAGAGATAACGACCCAGCCCTTCATTAACTGCAGCCAGCAGGATCCTGCTCAGGGTCCACGGAGAAGGGAACCTCCCCAAAATAATGCCCCATCAGAAGGCACCACTCCAATAAAACACACCGAGTCAGTAACAATCCCAAACCCAAACCTCTCCTGCGTGCTGTGGGCAGTGGGAACAGCAGGATCCTGGGCACACAGCCCAGAGCAGGCAATTCCAGGCCTTGGAAGGCCACCAGGCACTGCCCCAGCTGAGAGGTGTGGTCAGAAACGGGTCATCCGTGATCCCTGCCCATGGTGAAAGGTGGCAGAGAGCACAGGGAGCAGAACCACCAAGGGCCAAAAACCCCAAACTGATGTTGTGCCCAGAGCTGGTAAGTCAAGGCTGTGTCCCTGGAATGTTTGTAACCCGGATCTGCCTCCTGGTCTGGATGGAAGTGCAGATAAATAAAATGCTGGAACAGTTCAGAGCCTGACCAGCACCTGGAGAGGCAAAGCAGGTCCCAAACTCCCTGGGATTCTCTGATCATTGGATAAAGAGAACAGGAAGCAAAGAAAATCTGTTGTTAAAAGAGTTCCCTCAAAGTTCCTGAGAATTTCAACAAAAGGCTTCAAAAACTGTTTGTTTAAAACCAAAGAATTGGCAGAAGTGATGCCAGCACAGAGGAGAGACCTCAGAGCCCCTTCCAGGACCCAAAAAGGCTCCAGGACAGATGTGCAAACCCAAACCCAGTGATCAGACACAGAACAATTTCTGTGTCCTCTTCAACACACAAATAAAGAATGTGGGCAGGAGGGGAAGCAGCAGCATTGATTTCAGGGAATTCCCTGAAGAAGATGAGTGGGAAATTCAGGGGAACTGCAGGGAACTGCTGCAAACAGCAAACCCAGGGTGGATCCAGGGATCCCTCAGGATCCTGCTTTAGGCCCTGACAGGAGGGGGCTCAGGGGGGACGGGCTCTGCTCCCAGGGAACAGGGACAGGAGGAGAGGGAATGGCCTCAGGCTGGGCCAGGGCAGGCTCAGGGTGGGTATTGGGGAAAATCAGAATGCCTGTGTGAGTCCCTGGTGAGTGGGGGAGGAGCAGCTCTGCTGACACTGGGTGGGTGGATCCCAGCACGGCCTGGGGTCAGCACCCAGCTCACTGATCTGAGCTGCTCCCACTGCTCCAAGAGCTCAGGTGCTCCCTGCAGATCCTGGCTCCAGCCCAAAGCAGCTCCTGAGTGACTGCTCATCTCCTGTGGGCTGACAGATGGATCTTGGATCAGCCCCTACCGCACATCCTCAGAACCCCAGAGAGTCCTGGAATGGCTTGGGTGGGAAGGGACCTCAGAGCCCACCCAGTGCCAGCCCTGCCATGGCAGGGACACCTCCCACTGTCCCAGGCTGCTCCCAGCCCCAATGTCCAGCCTGGCCTGGGACACTGCCAGGGATCCAGGGGCAGCCCATCCTGAGCTCTGGCTGTGCCCACGTCCATGGGTTCATCGGCTTGACCTCTGCAGCTCCAGAAGGAAAAGCTGCACTTTACTCATTTGGGCTCAAAGTAAAGTCAAGCTGAGCTAAAAATATAAAATCCCCCCCAACTGCACAGTCATGAGCTTAAAATATCCCATCCCTTTCCCTCTGCTTTACCCACGGCAGCTGCTGAGGATGTGCCGATGTCAGAGACCCTCCCCTTGCCAGGCTGGCACAGCCTGGCATGAGGAGGGCCCTCAGGGCAGACTGCTGGGCAGCCCCAGCTCCAGGAACTCCCATGGCCTCCCCGCGGGAATGTGCTGCTTGGGAGGGAAGGAAAAGCCTCCCTGTGCCCCTCGGGCTGCCACTGGCACTGCTGGGACAAGGCCAGAGGGACAGGCAGGGACAGCACTCGGGCCTGGGAGGGCTCTGCTGTGAGGCAGCAGCACAGATGTCACCCGGCTGTGGGAGCATCGGGAATGAGCTCCTGCAGCTCCTGCAGGGGCTGGGACACTTCTGGAAGGCCGGAAGCTGCTGTGGGCCATGTCGTGAGAGGGGAGGATTAACCATTACCTGATTCTTTAACTATTAACTAATTCTTCCACTGCTGAGTAACTCGTTGGACATTAACTCATTCTTGGCTGGGAGGGTGGGCAGGCCCTGGCACAGGGTGCCCAGAGCAGCTGTGGCTGCCCCTGGATCCCTGGCAGTGCCCAAGGCCAGGCTGGACATTGGGGCTGGGAGCAGCCTGGCACAGTGGGAGGTGTCCCTGCCATGGCAGGGGTGGCACTGGGTGGGCTCTGAGGTCCCTCCCAACCCATTCCACAGCTCTCTGAACTCCTGTCCTGGGAGATGAGCAGTCCTGAGGGCACAGGGAACGTGCCTGGGTTGTCAGTAAGGGCAGAGATGTCTGGAGCATTAAATCCTGTTCTCCACTTCAAAAGATTTCATTTCCCACAAATGATGAAAACTCTACCAAATCTGGCTGGAAGGAAAACCTTTCCAAGAATCCCAACTGAAAACTGCAGCTCCTTAGGAGAGCTCCTCAGACTGTCAGGAATCACAGGGAATGACATCACCCACTGGGAACAGGGACTGGGAGGAGAACCAAAGGAGGGAGTTAAAGTCAAAAATGGGTTATGCACTGCTAGGAGTCCTTCAGAGGGGAGGGTGTCTGGGCTGGGAGTGTCACTGCAGGTCAGGATTCTGCTGCTCTGAACAGCCAAGTGCAGGAGAAATGCCAGAAATCCCAGAATCCCTGAGGCTGGAAAAGCCCTCCCTGGCCATGGAGTCCAAGCTGTGCCCCAT
>JACBWW010001491.1:0-13042 GCA_020086605.1 Lanius collurio
ACCACCCGCCGCCCGCCGCCCTCCATGGCCGCCCGCGCCCGCCGGTACCGCCCTCCGCCGCCGCTGGCACCGCCCGCCAACAACGGCACCGCCCCCGGAGCGGCCCGAGCCGCGGCAGGAGCGGAGGAGGAAGGCAGGGATGGAGGGGAGCACGGGGGGATGGATGGCGGGGGGGATGCTCATGGGTCTCGGTGCAGTGATGAACCCGATGCCTGCACCCACAGAGGGCAGGAGAAAGCCGGCGTGGGAGAGGGGACCTCTTCTCGAGTAGGGGCAGCCCTGGGACCACCTCCCCACCCTCCTCCTCTCCCCGTTCTGCTCCCGCTCATCCACCTGATACCATGCCCGGCCAGCCTGGCACGGTGGAGGAGCCGTGGCTGCCCATCACCGCGCTGTCCCGCCACACACCTCCCAGCGGAGCTGCCCCAAGGGCCAGTCCTAGCGCCCCCACCCCCTCGTGATTCTCAAACCTTCATGGATACAATAAGACTCTCCACTCCCAAGGCTCTCTGGTGGGTTTTTTTTTGCCAGCAAGCGTTCCAGCCGCCTGCCCAGGGGTGGGGTAGGGTACTGAGATGTAAGGGGATGCTCCCAGCTGGGACCCTCGGAGAGCCTACTGTTCCACCCAGCTGTGCCAGCTGCCTCTGGGGTTACTGTGTCCCTGTTGGCCCTGGCAGCTCCCCAAAAAATATTCACATGCAAGGAAGAGCTGGGGGTGTCGAGCATAGGCTCCTGAAATTGCCTTTTTAGCGTTTTATTTTGGAGGGACTTTCCCCCATCTCCAGGTTTGCAGCAAGCAGCGGGGTGGGAACACATGGCCTTGGGACATCAGCCTGGCAGCAGCTTCCCGGGGGGATGGTGGCCCTGCAACCCAGCCCGGGGCGTTTGGGGGTCAACAGCTCCCAGGGATGAGGGATGATCCTTCCCAATGCTGAACCAAGCAGACACTCCTGAGGACCTCTGGCTCCTGAGTCCCAGCACAAACAATGCAGGCGAGTGCCTGGCTTGGCCCTGATGGAGGCCTTGCATTTCCCTAGGGACTTGTCCTGGGAAAAAAGGATTCTCCAAATGCAGTCTGAACGCCCCTGGGCTGCAGTCTGGGGCCAGAACCCCTCGTTGCATCACCTGTTGCTGCTGCCAAGAAAGGTTTGGCCTCCTCTGTCCCTTCCACCCTTTCCATGCCACACCTGGGGGCTGCTCTCAGCCTGTCCCCTGCAGCCAAGCTCAACAGGCACAGCTCCCTCCCGCCTCCTCAGGGACTGGGTGCTCTAATCCACAACCCACTGGGCAGCCACTGTGGGGTCATGGTCCCCATGTCCCCCTGGCACAGCTCAGGGTCAGCACCATCACCTCGAGGCCGTTCCAGCAGGGCCGGTGGCTCCTGCCTGCCCCACTGCCTTGGCTGACCCGGTGCTGCCCTCCCAGCACGGTGCCACCCGGTCCCTGAGGAGTTCCCAAGCAGAGAGGACAGAGCCCAACAACCAAGGGATGCGTGGGAAGCACCATTACCACAAGCGTGTCGGGCCAGCAGGAAGCAGGGGACAGCAGGGAGTGTCCCAGCCCCTCCTCGGGCAGTCTCAGCCACGGGACGGGGTCCAGGCCACCGGCACCTCCCCGGGAGCCGCCGCTCTACTGGGAGCCCTCCATCAGCCTCAGGATGCTGCTGTAGAGGCGCCCGGGGGCATCCAGGCCCCAGACAAAGTCCCAGTGGTCCCAGTCAGGGATGTGGGTGTAGGTGACAAGGTGGGCGATGCGGGGCAGCAGCAGGCGCACGTCCCTCCAGTCGGCTGCCCAGTCCTCCCCTCCCGACCACACCGCCGTGGGCACCGGCATCTCCTCCACGCGGTAAAAGGGTGGCGTGTCCTGGGGGGACAGGGGGGGCTCTCAGTGGGTCAGTCCCTGCAGGCCACTTGGTCCCTGCCCCACCCTTCTGCCACCGCAGCTCCTACCTGCTGGTACACAGCTGGGTTCTTGCTGCCATAGTCAAAGGCTTTGAATTCTCCTGATTTCACCACCTGGGAGGAGAGCACAGATCTGCTGTGGGAGGCCAGCGAGTGCCACTGCATGGGTTTGGCATCTCCTGGCCCCTCGAGGGACCCATCATGAGAGGGTGCTCCTCTGTCTCTGGGCTCGTCCCTAGCCATGGGCTGACAAACCAAGGAGTTGCACGTGACCCCTTGACTGCCCTGGTGCCACACTCTTCCCTCTGAAATTCTTCTCACCACCAGCTGTGTGTGCACAGAGTGCTGCTGGAGTTCCTTCAACAACCTGATCACCCTTTTCCAGCTTCTGCTGCCTGTAATGTGGCTCTGCAAGGAGGCACACGGGTGAGGGCCTCCAGCCTGACCCTGTTTCCAACAGGGCCAGTGCTGAAGCTGCAGAGTCCATCTCCAGGGTGCCCAGGACCCCTTTGGATAGGGGGAGATATCGTTGGGTCCCCCTTTACCTCCTCGTCCAGTTCCTCCAGCCTTTCCTTGGTCTCCCACCCACCAACTCAGCATCCCCGAATTCTGCTTGGGATTCCTGGGGGACCCAAACTGGGGGTGTCAGCATCCATCTGTGGCCTCCCCATCCTGTCCCTTGTCCTGCTTGGCACAGCACAGGGCACTCACTGCGGTGCCCTGGTCCCCAGAGACACCAGGGCAGCTCATCCTGCATCCAGCACCTCGTTTCTTGCCTTTACTTTCTCGGGAGCTGCCAGTGTCCACGATCCCTGAACTCTCACATCTGCCCTGGGCACAGCAGACTCTCAGGGAAGAGACCACGCCAGAGGTGAAGCATCTGTGTGTTAGGGATCCTACCTGGGCCCAGTGGATCACGTTTTTGACAGAGGTGCTATCAGGATAGTGGGATGTGTACACGTCCAGCCGTGTCTGCAAGGAAACATATCCCGGCTGTCACTGCTTCCCAGCGGATGAGGGCGAGGGTGGCAGCTGCCAGGTGTTTCCCAGAGCAGCCACTGCTGAGTCATACTGCCTGAAGAGCTGCACCAGGTTCAGGAATATAATTTTCATTAAAAACCAATTCTGTGAGACAGCCCCAGGAGGAGAGTGATGGGGATGAAGGATGAGCTCTGTGAGAGACGTTACCCAGGCCCAGGGCTGTGCTCAAGGCCTCAGTGACCACCTGAGGTCACCCAGATGCTGCTTCAGCAGGTGAGTCAGAGCAGGGGCTGCACCCAGGGCGGTTGCAGTGAGAGGCAGCCCTAGTTCAGAGGTGTTATCAAAGCCCACTTGGCCACTGACATCACCCTGCAGAGCCTGGGGGCTTTTCCTGTCCGAGGAGGAGGAGCAGCTGGCGAAGGGGACGCATGCTGCCCACGCAGGGTCTGCGTGCTGTGAGCACCGGGGGCCAGTGGCCGCAGCAGGCTGGGCAGGGCGAGTGGCAGAGCCAGTGGCCCTGGGACCCCTGTCCCCACTGGCATGGCACACCCACCATGTTGAGGTTCTTCTCGTTGTGGCCACCCAGCAGGAAGAGGAGGTTGGCACAGGGCCTGTGCAGCAGCGTGTGGCTGCACAGCTCCGGGAGGAACCGCCACAGCTTCCTCACGTGCAGGGATGCGTCCGTTCTGCCGAGCAGCAGCTGAGGGAGCAAAGGGCAACGTGCATCTCCTGCCTTTCCCTCCCTGCAGCCCAGCCCCTGGAGCATCCCACCATCCAGGCAGCGAGGGAGCGTCCAGGGGTCCAACCCACTCCCCCCCGCGCCCCTGCCCTACAGAGACATGTACAGCTCGTTGCAGGAGTTGGTGCTGACTGAAGACACACCAGGGAAATTAATATTCACAAGTCTCCCCTTCCCACCCACCTCCCTGCAAGCACCAGATCTGTTTTTCATGGAATAAACATGGCAAAGCTGCTCTTTTCCAGGTCCTCAAGTCTAAGGCCCCTACAAGTGCCCCCATATGAAGACCACTTTCATCCTACAGATGAAAGGAAGACATGCGCTCAACAAAGTGGCCACCCAGGTCTGTGTGTGCACCTGAATTGTGTCTGTGCTGATAAATCAGCAGGAATTAACTGTTTTCTGCTGCATCAGAGAGGCCCAGGGGCTGTGTCTGGGCATGATCCCTTCCCCGGAACCAGTGAGTTTTGGGGCAGAAAGGCATGGAGTAATCCCTTACCGGAATCATTTTGAGATTGTTGTCCAGGAGGAAGTGCATCTTCATGAAGGGACTTCTAGCGTGCTTGGCTGTCACTACTGGAGCCAGGGCAAAAAACATTTTGACTTTCTGAGCCAGTTCGGGCATGGATGAAAATGCAATAAAGGCTGAGAAAACAGAAAAACAACCTCAGGCTTGCTCCATCTTTCCTCAGGTGCTTAATCCGAGGGTTCCCTTGGACCCAGGTCTGTTGAATTAATTATCCCCACTTGGGATTCAGAGATCTCTTGCCACCTTCCTGCTAAATGCCAGTGCAAGAGATGCCCAAAGGGAGGCAACATCTTCATTCCCTTGGCTGAGCAGGCACTTCAGAGATGGTTGAGCCCATATGGAGGGGACCCCTCCACTTTCTGCTCACCAACACCTCAATGAGGCTTTTCAAGGCGGTGGGCACCCCTCGGAACGCACCGATTGTGCAGCCCTGGGAGTAGCCAACGTAGTGGAGCTGCTTCTGCCCCGTTTTCTGCAGCACGAAGTCGATGGCGGCCGGCAGGTCGTACATTGCCATCTCATGGAAGCTGCAACACACGAGGGGGATGTTGGTTATGAGGCAGCAATGGGAGGGAAAACTCACCTGTGAGATTTGGCTGCCTTGCATTGCCTGGCTTAACATCTGGGGGTGGTTTTCCAGGAGGAAATTCCTGGCATGGATCCTTCCTGCTGTGGCATCATCCTCCCCTGAAAGGGCTTAGTCCTCCCACAGCCATGGTGAGCAGTAAATGGGCTGTGCAGAGCCTGGCCAGCGTTCCAGTGCCATACCCAGCCTCTCTACAGACCCGGGGCTGGCTCCTACCAGGATTACAGCACCAGTTCTGCTCCGGGGGATGCTCCTTCACAGAGGGGAACGCAGCACCAGGTCCTGCCCGTGTGCCTGTTGGTGGGACATGGCGAAGGGCAGACCTGGTCTGTGAGGTTTTTCTAAAAGCCTGTTTAGGAGCTTGGGCAATCTGCTCTGAAGATCAACTCTGGAGAGGCAGTAGCAGCTTAAAAAGCCGTTCTTGGGGACAGGGGGCAGTAAGGTCTAGGAGCAGGGGAGGTGGCAGTGACACTTGTGGACATCTCAGGGTTGTCCCCCACAATGCCCCCGGGCAGGGTCGGTGTCTCTGTGTGTCCCCACACAGGCAGCAGTGCCCCGTGCTCTCCGCAGTTCCAGGGAGGTGCTGGCACCGTGTCAGCAGGCAGGTCTACTCCTGTCCCTGTGTCCTCCCCGGGGGAGGCTGTGCCAGGATTAGGTGCTGACTTGCCTGCTCAGAGGCACCCACCTCTGCCTAGAGCTTGGAGGCAGGCAGAGAACACCACCAGGCTTTTGTAACGCGCTCCGGCCCACCTGAAATCCCAGAATTCCACCTGGTCAGCTGAAAGGTGCTGGTGTCTGCGGGACCAGCTCGTGCCCCGGCTGTTTCCCAGCCACACATCATAGCCAGAGTCTGCTAGTATGAAGCCAAGGCTGTTGTTAGCCAGATTTTCCACCCAGTGGCTGCCTTCTCCAAATATCCCGTGCTGGAGAAACACGACTGGCTTGGCCCCTGGGTGCAAAAGAAACATCACATTCCATTGAACCAGGTTCCCTCTATTCACTCACCCCAAATTAAGGCCAGTAAAGCCTCTTCCTTGCACTGCCAGAGGACATGCAAAACGGGCATTTTGATGACATCTCCCGGTGCTACAGCTTTGACTGTAAATTGGAGAAACCCCATGGATTCAGTGTTTTTGCTTTAACAATGACTGTTGCCCCAGCCTGGCCAGGTTCATCCATTCACCCACTTATGTTCAGGGCTTTTTTTTGCTGTCTCTGAGCGAAATAGAGCGGTACCTCTGCTGTTAGGCTTTTCTCTTCCATGAGGAATTCTGTTCAGGCGGATGTAGTAGCCATCACGAGTCAGAACTTCATACTCCTCACTGGGGTACCCTTTGTGGCAGATGATTTGGCTCTGGAGGGTAGAAATCCCATGTGGAAAAAAAAAAAAGACGAGATGCTTGTCTGACTCGAAGAGCACATCCCACAGTAAAACCCGAGTTCTGGGGCGTGGCTTTGCCCGGGGTGTCTTTGGACCAGCTGAGGACTTTTGGTAACAGGATGCTCTGTCCGAATCCCACCCCGGTGATCTGCCCAAGGGAGGAGGAGACGCTCAGCTGTGGGCGGCTGCAGGGCTTGGAATGCTTCCAAACACGACGATTGAAGCCGAGAGGATTTTCTGACGCCTGACCCTGCTTTCCTGACGGCCGACCCCGCTTTCCTGACGCCTGGCACCGACAGCAGCACATGTCACATCAGGCTCCCAGCTGATGCGCCGGGCAGATAAGGCAATGCGGCGGAGAGAACCTGCCGAGCTGGGCTGACTGGAAGGGCAATGGGACAAACACCACAGGACTCACTGCAGGGCTCCTGAGGCTCTGCCTGAGTTTTATTTACGCTGAAAACTCCACAGATTGGGAAGTTTTGGCCTGGTGAAACCCAGCTGTGGTACCTGCCCACACGTGGCTGTGTGCTGCCTTTGCCACGAGGTTGGCAGGAAAGATGAACTGCAGCAAATTTATTGCCCACGTCCCGGGTCCAGCTAAACCCAGCTTCAGAGTCTCCCAGGGCTCACCTGGACATGGCCCTGAGCGATTTACTGCAGATGAAGGACAGGAGCCACGCACGAATTTCTACCCTCTGGGGAGATATCTGATCAAATCCAATCTGGGATTATCCCCATCTCTTAACTTCCCTGCTGATAATTGCACTTAATTCTGCTGGGAGGAGGAGGAGCTTGTTAATGATGGTGTGGAGGCAGTGTCATATTGCAGCAGCTCAACAACACCAGCCCTCTCCATGTTCTCTCCAGCCCTGTCTCCTCCAGCTGAACGTGCCCAGACTTTCAGACTGGAAATTCAGAGTTCTTCTGACTTACAACGTTCATGAGAGTCTCGGGGTTTGGAGTCTTTTTCTGCTCGGCGGCACCTTCGGAGGTCGAGAGTGCTTGTATGAAAAGCAGGATTGCAATGAACAGCCACATCTTGTGCCTGTGTAAATAATAATAATAACAACAACAACATCAAAAATAGCACTAATGATAGTAATAATAGGAATAGGAACAACAACAAGAATAACAACAACAAACCCAGCAACACCAGTGCTGTTATTTATTGTTGTTTATTACTGTTGTTGTTGTTATCATTATTACTATTATTACTATTATTACTACTACTATTATTATTATCATTATCAGATTTGATATGAATGTTTGGTTTTACTCGTTTATGATGAGTTAAGTTCCTCACATATTTGAAGATCACGCATCATCTTCTGGGCTGGGAAAGTGGAGGGAATTCCCAGTTTCAGTTTCCTCTCGGTCCACATGAGAGTTGTTATGCCCCTCTGTTACAGACAGGGTCTGGTACTAGGCAGGACCTTTTTTTACATTTTAATGGCAAGAAGAGGAGAACCAGCTGTGCAATATGAGAACTAAACCAATATACCATTGAGCCAGTTGTCTCAGGGAAGAAATTAATCTAAAGGGGTAGTTCATGCTATGGAAGGAACATGTTTAGGGTGGCTGAGCTATGACTGTGTCTATACTTTTCCTGTTTCTCTGTTGCTTAGCTTTTGTACCCAAAACTCACTGTAAACAGAAGGATCCTATGAACTGAAACTGGTAGAGCCTCATAGGAAGGCTATTTATTAAATAAGCGTAGCCTGAAAAGAGCAGAAACCTTTTTGATCACCTTAGAGACTCCTGAGCTGAGCAGAGGTCTGTTTTTAACACACACAGTCAATATTATAGATGATTTCTAATGTCTTGCCAGCCTCTCCCAAGTTAGAGCTCAACTTCAGCCCAGCAGCATGAACTGTGAATTGCTCTCTGCCTCCCACCTTCTCCTCCGGGTGGATCTCCCCACACCACGACACTTCCCTGTCCCCTGGAACATTCCCAGCAAACCTCCCCGTGGTATCACCAAGATGCGGGTTAAGACCAAAAGTAACGAGGAGCAACCGAGGCTTTTTCCCCTCGGGACAGCTCCGAGAGGACACGGATCTGAGCGGCACGGAGGGAAATACTTTACCAGGAAGAGCCCACTGGTGCGTCTGACAGGGCTGGTGGTGGCAGTGCTGGTGGCTCTGTCACCGCCAGAGCTAAAAGGACCACGGTGTGTCAGAGCCCAGCCACGCTGGCACCCTGCCGTGCCTCCTCACGTGCCCTCCAATTAGCAGATGTGCGCTGATCACTCCTGTGGTCCCTCCCTCCGTGGGGCTGTGACTTCCCTGCTTGCAAAGGATTGCGTTTCCAAACGCAGCCGGACTGGCGTGCGGAGGAATTCCAGCTATGGGGTTGCATCTTAAGCTCCTGATAGCCACAGTAAAAAAAAAAAAAAAAATAGTGCCAACAGCTTTTCTTTGAAAAGGGTCATTTCCTAACCCCCAGGGTGGTTTCCTAACTCCCAGGGTCATTTAGAAGAGCTCCCAAAAAGCTTGGGCTCTACCATCTTTACAAAGCCTCAGCAGCATGACGAGCTCTCTCTTCAAGGACACCCCAAGGATGGGTCAGGCCTCACTGCCTGCCTGGATGGGAGACACTTGGTCATTCCACCCCCTGTGAAAAGTGACAGTGGCCCAGGCAGCCTCCTCACGGCCCTGAGGTCCTAAAGGTGTCCTATTAGCAAGGGGTAATTTGCAAAAGCTCTGCAGGGCTTTCTGGAACAGCACCAGCCTGAATGTCCCTTCTGGAAAAGCACAAAACTGACGGTCTCAGCAGCAGCCAGTGCTGTGGGGAGAGCTGGTGCAACAGCCATGCTTGGCCAAAGCCACAGATATTGCACAGAGCAGAGGCATTTGTTCCCCACCTGCAGCCTGTGACCATCCAGCCCACGCCTTTCCCTGCCTTGGGAGCCACCTGAAAGCCCCAGCCTGTGGCTGGCTCTGCTGGCCTGTGCCCTCCCTGGCTGTGGGTTAGGCTGCCTTACAGTGCTGCTGAGTGGCATAGGAGTTGGGAAAGGTAGCCCAGCGTTGCTCCATGCCCACGCTGGGCCACAGGTGCTGGCACCTGGTGTGGGCGCGCGTTCCTGCCCACAGCAGGTGTGGCCAGGGCCTCCACTCCTTCATTACCTTGGTTCTGCCCCTCTACCTGCTCTGGGCTTTTAGAAGTGTCTTCCCTCACCTGTGAGCACAAAAATCCTGCTACACAGAGTCAGAGAACGATGGAATGGAACCCATCTGGGTTGGAAGGACCTTAATGCTCATCCCATTCCACCCCCTGTCACAGGCAGGGACACCTTCCACTGTCCCAGGCTGCTCCCAGCCCCAATGTCCAGCCTGGCCTTGGGCACTGCCAGGGATCCAGGGGCAGCCACAGCTTCTCTGGCACCCTGTGCCAGGGCCTGCCCACCCTCCCAGGGAATTTATTCCTTCATAACACTCAATCTAATCCTGCCCTCTGGCACTCTGAACCCATTCCCTGTGTCCTGTCCCTCCAGTTCCTGCTGCAGGGTCCCTCTCCAGCTCCCCTGTGTCCCTTCAGACCCTGGAAGGAGCTGTGAGCTCTCCACACAACCTCTCCTCTCCAGCCCCAGCTCTCCCAGCCTGGCTCCAGAGGGGAGCTGCTCCAGCCCCCTCAGCAACTCCACGGCCTCCTCTGGACCTGCTCCAACAGTTCCACGTCCTTCTTATGTTGGAGGCACCAGAACTGTGCACAGAATTCCAGGTGAGGTCTCACCTGAGCACAGGGGCAGAGGGGCAGGATCCCCCCCTCCCCTGCTGCCCACGCTGCTGCCTTCTAACTCCTCATTATCTAGGGGTGGTACTAAGTAGCAGTAATAGCAGTAATAAAATAATAGTAACAGAGGTTGGAAAGGCAACAGAGACTTCTGTGGCATCCTCAGGCTGTGGAATGAGGCCATTGGAGCAGTGTGACAGTGCTGAGGTGTGTGATTCAGCACCTGGAGTTATTCTACCTGTGGTGGGAGGACAGAAGGTGCCAAGAAGCAGCTGGATTTTTACTGAGGAGCTCTTGTGTAGATTGGTCAAAGGGAGGAATGAAGACCTTTGAGGACTTGAAGGAAGTTAGGTTTAGATGGGATATTGGGAAGGAATTGTTTCCTGAGAGGGTGGGCAGGCCCTGGCACAGGGTGCCCAGAGCAGCTGTGGCTGCCCCTGGATCCCTGGCAGTGCCCAAGGCCAGGCTGGACATCGGGGTTTGGAACAGCCTGGGACAGTGGGAGGTGTCCCTGCCCATGGCAGGGGGTGGAATGAGGTGATGTCTAAGGTCCCTTCCAACCCAACCCACTCCAGGATTCCACGATTCTCAGAGGAGTGTGTGTCCAGGTGGGCTGCTCAAGGTGTGACATGGAAGGCAAGGGTTTCCAGCTAATAAGTCATCCATGTGCTTTCTGGGCTCTTCCTGAGGCCCAAAACCTTTTTCTTGGCCTCTCAGGCCCTCTAAGAATCAAATGTTACATCCTCTGGTGTCATGTGTCACTTCTGCCTCTCATCAGCTTCAGAGGTATTAGGCAGCATTGCTGCTGGATGCCTTTCATTTCCTCATTTGGGGCATCACAGGACTGCAACCCCACCTGCTGCTGGCACAACAGGAAGGGAAACAACCCATGGAATCTGCTGTGTCCCCACTGCAGTCCCACAGGGGCAGGTCTGCTGCTGCTGAGTCACCTCCTCTGAGGCACATTGGGGCACAAGCAGCACTTGCTTTGGGTTAATCATGTCCTGGGCTATCCATGCTCACCTCTCCTCCAGCTCCTGCCCTGCTGTTCCTGCTGCTGCTCTCCCACATGTGCCAGCCACCAGACTGTGCCCAGGATGCTGGCTGGTGCCTCTTGCCAAGCACAAGGGTAAACCAGTCACAAGTCACCTGGTCCTGGCATCATCCTGGCTTCAGCACTGAGAGAAAGGCAGCTCTTGCACAATCCCTGCCAGACAAGCACAGCTCCTTCACACCAACCTCGGAGAGCATGGCTCAAGTTAAACCTGCTGGGGGAAGCAGTCCTTATCTTCTTGTACCTCTCCTGGTGTAAAGTCCTTCCAGCCAGGCTGGGATATCTCTGGTTTACACCTTTAGTAGGGGTGTTGCTGACACTGGAGTTGCACAGTGGAGCTTGAGGAAGCAGCTGGTCTTTTCACAACACCTCATTAGAGGTGTTCGTGCAATCATTTAGTGTAACGAAATTGAATAAACAAAAGCATAAATCTTCCTGAATGTGGATTGGGAAATAATGGAGGTGTGATCACTGGTGGTTTTTCTCTGGTAATTCCTCCCCTGTTCCTGTGTTCAGAAGAGCCCAGAAAAACCCTGAACTTCTTGTACTTCTTCCCTGATCTTTCTTTGTTGTACAATTTAAAGTGTAATTTTACACTTTAAAGTGTGTTTTACAGCTGAAAGAATTTGGTTTGTGGGTGAACAGGCCTGGAACAACTTGGGCAAAATTTCTCAATGAAGAAATACTTTCAGTTTTCAAATTTGGCGCCATAGTGCCCTTGAGACTATTTCCCAGCATACTGGAGAAAAGCTGATCTGGCTCAGCTTTGCCAAAGCCCTGCTCAGGGCTATCAGAGACGTTTAGGGAGCAGGAACACATCACCCAGGACATAGTCCAGGCTCAGGGATGATCACAGAACCACACCCTGGAAAAGACCTTTGAGATCCTCAAGTCCAGCCTGTGACCTTACACGTTCTCATCGGCTAAACCCTGGCACCAAGTGCTACATCCAGGCTTAGTTGAACACCTCCAGGGATGGTGACTCCACCACCTCCCTGGGCAGATGATTCCAGTGCCCAGCCACTCTTTCAGTGAAGAGTTTTCTCCTGATGTCCACCTTAAACTTGCCCTGGCACAGCTTGAGGCTGTGTCCTCTCATTCTGTCAGTGGTTGCCTGGGTGAAGAGTCATGATCAACACTGGCTTGTGAAGTTGTGGAGATATTTACACCTGATCTTGGTTTCAGTGAACTGTAACTTCCCATGGCCTCATCCCATTCCCACCTGCTTGAACTCCCATCATATGAAAATGCAAGTCTCAAAGACCAGGGTGTCTCTCTCAGAGATTTATCTACCAAACTCAAAAGAAAATTTGAAAATTACACAGGAAATGACACAGAAATTGCTGTGGGTTCCTGAAATAAGAAAGCAAAGTGTTTTCAGCCAAATAAAAGTCAGATAAAAATCTACTCAGCAATGCCTCTGGGAATTGTTGTCAGGCCATTAAGGGTCAAAAAGATGTGAAAAGGCAGCACACCATCTGCCATAACTCAATGAAACCTTGTACTAGATTAACCCTGGGACAAATCAGTTTCTAAATAGTGCCAGAGGCCAGCACGTTGCTTAAAGCAGGCACCAGAGCAATCTTTGGATTACTTGCAAAAGCACCACTTCCCTTCAAGCCTGTCCCTTTGGGAAGGAGGCTGTGGGAGGGGTGCTCAGCACCCCTGCAGCGTGGGCACAGCTGGGGCAGACCCTGTGCTCCACTCCACAGCTGCTGAGAGTGCTGCTGTTCTCTGCACTGACTGGGTGGTGGTGGGAAAGGATGGGTCAGCCAGCATGGTGACACTGCTGTGCCCTGAGTGGGATGTGACACAGCCTTAAGCCCTCATGACCTCATGTGACATGGTCTGCATGAGCACATCTGGAAGAAAATTGAACAAGAGGCTCAGTGATGGACATCCTCCCCACGTGGAGGTGTGTGACTGAGGCAGGTCTGCCCACATGGGGAGGATGAAAAGGGTGGAGAAGGCTTTGTGCAGAGCTGGGAGGTCTGAGGGTGAGAATTGGTCACCATGGACTGAGATGTGTAGGACATTGATCTGCTGGAGCCACTCCAGAGAAGGCCACCAAATTGATCAGAGGGATGGGGCAGCTCTGCTGGGAGGAAAGGCTGGGAGAGCTGGGAGTGTTCAGCC
>JACBWW010001492.1:0-13037 GCA_020086605.1 Lanius collurio
TCAATTCACATCCTAATGACACTGCCCATGAATCACTGCCCACGTAAACAAAAGCCTGTTTCTGGATAAGAAAACTGCTTTACATGAGCCAAAGGACATCTTAACAGTATCAGTGAGACACAATGCACAAATACTTTCAGACAAGCATGCTACAGAAAACTGAAAAAAAAAATCCAGTATTAAAACTCAGCCTGACAGCTTTGGAAAGCTAGGAGGATATTTTTAATAGTCAGTTCTTCCTTTGTGAATATATTAGAGGGACTTTTGGTATCTTGGATACCCAGGGGCTTTTAGTAGGCAGCAGTGAGCCTGAGCTAATAAGCTGTGAAATACAAGGTGACCTGATGGAGCATTGGACAGAGATGGCCAGCCTGACTTTACCTCTACTTCAGCTCAGGCTCAGCAGCCTTGGCCAGCCTGTTCTCTGCTCTGCAACACATCTGCTGGGTTTCCTGGCAGATCAGGGAGGCAGTGCACCTGCATTTCCTTGGCAGCACACCCAAGGTGCTCAGCCCTTCCCCGTCCATCTGCCTCTGTATCTTGGGTGCTGCTTCACCTGTGTTGCTGTTTATTCACAGATAAACTTCTGAAGTGTTAATCTGAGTTGATTGTTCTTGTCAATCAGACAGGTTGAGTGCCTTACATTCCCATCTCATCCTCTGTTCCAGAAGAACCAAAACACTTTACAGAGTTAACTAATCAATATATGAAGTGTATTAGACAAGCAACACGTGTTTTGTTTCATCTAGTTATTGATCTTTGCTTGTTGACTGAATGAGAGCCTTAGTTTAAGACTAGATATTTACTGAGAACTATGGGATACGAAGGGACAAATAGTATATAAAGACATGTAAGTTCTACTAAGGTAGGTAAATCTGATACAGTGCCCGATTTGGATCCTCCAGGTTTTAGTAGGTGAAATTTAGACACTAGGGAAACAGTGTGAGTTCTGTCAATCAAGGGGTTCATGAGGGATCTTATCCAAGTGTATAAATATCTCACGATATAGGAGTATAAAGGAGTGGTGGGCCTTTGCAGTGGTGCCCAGTGACAGGACAAAAGGCAAGGAGTGTGATGTGAAGCACAGGAGTTTCCCTCTGAACTTCAGGGAACACTTTATTACTGTGAGGGTGTTGAACAGTGGCAAAGGCTACCCAGAGAGGTTGTGGAGTCTGTATCCGTGGAGGTATTCCCAAGCCACCTGAACGTGGCTCTGGGCAGCCTGCTCAAGGTGTAGGGACCCTGCTTGAGCAGGGGCTTGGTCAAACTGACCCCCAGTGGTTCTGTGATTCTGTGGCACATCATCACCTCCACAGTACCAGGCCAACAGTAAACAGATTTAGCTTTTGAACTGCAGTGTCTCACCTGAGGTAGTAATCACTGTGGGCCTTGAGGAATCTCTGTCTCATACAAATTCCCAGCTATGCCATGAATCTCCTGGTGTAGTTTGGTCTGTGATTTTCAGGCTTCCTTGGATTATAAACTATTTTAAACAGTGATCAAGATGATTCCCAATCTCCACTGATGCCCTTACCACATGTCTTATATATAATATTGCAGATTAAATGTTGCCTTTAAGAAATCTCAAAATCTGTTTTTCCCAAAGAACCCACCCTGGCTTTTTTTTTTTTTTTAACAGAAAAAACCCAGTGTTGTAAAAAAATAATCTGTGATGAATATAATGCTTTTCTGTGTATAAACGTCACATAAAGTGGTGTCAATTTCCACACTTGTGGCTTCAGTGTTGCTGCACTAATATAAACCAGCCATGTCTGTTACTCCATGTACAGATCTGCACTGCAAGTGCCAATTCTCCCAGTGTAATTGCCTTGGCTGTGCATATGAGAAAAACCTGTTTACTTGAATGTTACATCTGAGGACTGACTGAATGCTGAATAATTGTATTTTAAACTGTAGAAAGCTATTTGTTATTGTAACCTGATCACCACAAAAATAAGTACAAAAGAATGCAGCAGTCCCTGTATTTAAGAGCCTTTTTTCTCTGTGATTCCTCAAGG
This sequence comes from Lanius collurio, assembly GCA_020086605.1. Lineage (NCBI taxonomy): Eukaryota > Metazoa > Chordata > Aves > Passeriformes > Laniidae > Lanius > Lanius collurio. The sequence continues at coordinate 2,019 of JACBWW010001492.1, forward strand.
ACCAGAGAATTGGAGAATTTCCCCATACAGAGGCCAACTAGCAAAGTTGGTCTTTAACCTTTATTGTTTTTAAAATCTTCATTAATAGTCATATCCAGTGTCCAAAGCAAGGCTGAATCTTATTCAGTAGCACTCCAGTGATTAATTCCTTCTCTTTCTTCATCAAGACTCTGACTGACTCATTTTTTGTTTCTTCCTTTAGTTCTCCCTTATCCATCTCTATATTGCAGTCATGGGTTCAGTAGTCCTGAACCTTCCTCCTCGACTCACACTGCTGCCAGTGCTGGGATGGCAGTGGTAAAGCTGAGTGTTCTTTATTTCATCTCAAGTATCAGGGAGCTTTCCAAGAACAGGTTTTCTGTCAGTTCATGGGCCTGGGTGTGTGCCTGTCCAGTGGGAATTGGTTTTCATCACACAGTGTCTCTGAAGCAGCTGGGGAATAAGGATAATGTTTCTAGATTAGACAGTCATGGCCAAAATATTTTCAGAGGGTGATTGTTCAATATCATGTGAAAATCAACCCATGCTGAAGTGCCCCAAAACGCAACCACTTCCAGTCAGAGTAGACATGGTACAAGATCCTAGCTAATTTCTTGCTCTGCCGCACTTAAATGAAGATGGTAGTTAAGATTAATTTTCCCTGGATAATTATTCCACTTAGAATGGAGGTTTTTACAAAATAGTACAAAAAATACCTGTCTTCAGTGAAAATCAGCAAGCAAAACAACTTCTGTGTACTCCAGATTTTGGAGAAAGCATAAATAAAATGGATGCTTCCCACTTTAATAGGCTTTTTGCCTCAACAATTATTTTGACTAAATGCCTCAGCTTTGTGTTGGCATTTACTTAAACAGCAGAGGGATGTATTCTGCAACAGTACTGGGCTCTCTTAGCCATCCTAAATGGGACTGGAGCCAGCACCTGGGGACAAATGGCACTTAGTTATTGTAAAAGGAGACCTAAAACGACAATGCTGCCATTAAACTGAAGAAGTATATGGGATACAGGCTTTGAACTCAAACTTCTGGGCATGATAATTTCAGAAATTTTACGCTACCTTCCCAATTTCAAATGTCTCACCAGCTCTGTGGTTATTGTTGTCTGCCAAACATATGTACTATGGGAAGGCAATGCTGGTTACTGACAGTTTCATCCTTAGATATAAACTCTAGTTCTTACCTTTTAACTGTCTCAGAAGTATTGTAAATTATAAAAAGTAAATAAAAATGTTACATTCTAGTGATCCCTGGAATGAGGCCTTTTCTCATTGTTGAATTGCCTTTGTAGGAGGATCACCCATCAGAGTCAAAGCAGGCATCATCATTTAGATTTTGCTTTTTAAAACATAATGTGCTAGAAGGAGAAGCCCTGAGAGCTGTGAATTTCAGAACTCCTCTTCCTGTCCTGCCTGCACCTCACTGCTTCTTAGTAGGCTTGATTTTGTGCTATCAGGAGACATCCCTCACCAGAATTATGTACTTTCCATTTCTTGATTGTGTAAAACAGATCCCCAGTATATATTGTGGAATTTTGGACTGTAAGACTTCATAGATAATAAGGTAGAGATATTTCTAGTTCCTTAAGTATTTTTTGATGTTGTGCTTCTTAATATGAAAAAAATGTTCCGTGTCTGAATCACTTTATTAATACTTATGTTAATATTCAATAATAGTGTAACTGTTTATTCTAATGAATTTCTAAAGGTCTCCTAGAGCACTGTAGAGCTGGTCCTAATATTTCTAAAACCAAAGCTTTCTATAGCCTTAGATAAACAATATTTTTTAATATTAAACTTTGCCTAATAGGTAGACAAGGCCATATCTTTATGCATTTGTCATTTATTTAAGGAGAAAATGATACTCAGTATAAGTAATGAATTGTCACTGTTGCAATTATCTCCTTTCCCTGGAAAGAGCCCTTCAGTCTTAGGCAGTGGGATGTCACCATTTGATTCAGTCTGTAAAGGAGCTGTAGGAGAACAAGATTTGCTTGCAATGGCAATGTTTCTGATCTGCAGTAATTGTATTTGGTTAGTCATCTTGCTGTATAAGGTGTTATGTTGAATGGGGCATAGGCAGTGTTCACACCAAACGTGAGAAAAGATAACCAGAAAAGTTTTTTAGTGCCACTTCACAGGTGGAAAAACTGAAACACAAAGGAGGATGCAGAATTTTTTGAAGGTGACAGGTAAAAAGGGCAGAAAATAGAGTCTAGGTTGGCATATCTGAGGCTAATCTCTACCTGTTCTGCCATCTCATATTCCAGGTATAACATTAATATTTTTATTACTGTGACCCAGTCTGTGTGGTATCATTCATGTGAATAAACCCAAGTGTCCTCCATGCTTCATTCTGCAAAAAACATGCGGTAGAAAAGACTATTCCCAAATCCTTACCAGGTAAGCTTTAGCTGGCCACAACGAACAGCTAAATCTCAGGAAGTGGAAAGCAATGAAACAAAGCTGAGCAGCCTGATAAGAGGCAATGCCTTTTTGGAACTGTCATTCCATAATGGCTGTTTCTATATTGAATAATATATTTACTCATGAGTGGCACAGAAGAAAAATTCAGAAATTGGAGGGGTCCTTTTACCCACAGAAAGGTGGACTGTGGATGTCACTACTGAGGGCTCTTCCAAGTGTTTCATCTACAGAGAGATTAATTATTTGGTTCTTGCTGGAGTTGCTAGTAGTATAACTAATTTAGATGGTGATTCCTTCTGTCATAAAAATCTGCTTGAAGGGATGAGACAAAAATGTACTGCAGCTAAATGTAGGAAGCTCTCAGATACAAGAATGGAGGTAAAATGAAGAAGCACAACCAATCCTCTCCATAAAGTAAGTCGACCATCTCTTCAACACAAAAATACTTTGCTTGTTCTAAAGCTATAACTGAGCTTGAGTCATCACTCCAAAACTCACATCTCATTCCTGCCTATCTTCTGTGAAGACATGAACTTCACAAACAAATCCACAGTTTTTACTCTCTTCCTTGACCACTGTACTGAAAGACAGCAAGAGCAGACAGAATCCTTCCTTTTCCTTTGAAAAAGCAGCTGGCTGAGTTAGTAAAAAAAAGCCCTGCTTACAAAGTTTTATTGCTCTCAGACACACAGCTGAACTCTTCCACTAAATGCTAAATTTCTAAAGGTTTCGCTTATATTTCTGTGTGAACCTTGTTTTAAGGATGATGTTTGCAATGTTATGCCTAAATAATTTCTTCCTCCCTGTATCTGTGATTATGTTCAGGGAAGTTATAATTTTTTCTTTTTCAAGGTCAGACTAGAAAGACATTTCAAACCCTCTAATTTAAAGCACAACAAAAAAACTACCTGTTTTTCCCCACTTCAAGGTCTCTCATGTTTTTTGTGTCTAATACATGTCTCTGTCAACGTCTCTTTGTAACACCTTTAACTTTACAGCACATGGTATCTTGCAAGGTCTTGAGAAATTTTGAGACAGCTGTGTGTTAATTTTATTTTACCAAAATCTTTTACACATATTTTTCTCTCTGAGCCCCTGCAGGAATTTTTCTTATTAATACACATTTGTGAATCCTTTTTCAGTGGTGTTTTCATTTGAACAGACATTTCTGATTGAGTAGTTAGTGGGATTTGCAGAAGTCACACTGAAAAATTCGCTGTCTCAGTAGCTTTCCTGATGGGAAGCACACTGATTCACTTGGTGAGCTTTCCTCTGAGCCCTTCCATGCAGAAGCAGACAGACAAATTTAAAAACTGCCTGTGGTCTTATTTACTACTACATTTTTTGTTGAGAAACATCAGACTGCAACTTCTAACTCAGGGAGAGTGAGAGAAGAGGCAGGAGGGCTGTGAGGGAGAGTTCCTGATGTAGTCAAGGTGCAGTACTGAAGCCAGGAGGAAATATTTGGTCACTGCCACAGCAAGTGTGTGTGGTGAAGGCAGCAAATCTCACAGGCTCCAATCTCTGCTGCCAGGCTACAGTCAGTGAATTTGTTGGAGTGAAACTGGAATAACTGGAAATTAGAATTTCTAGACCAGTAAGCCATTTGCTGGCTCCTGTATTCTGTAGAAAAAACTTCATCACATAAGGAAGGCAGATATCAATCTGTTGTTGCTGAATCTGGTATGCTTGTGTCTTTGCATCTCATGTATGTAATCATTAGATCAACTACAACTTTTTAAAACCTTGATATCTATGAGTATTTGTCTATATGAGATCCATCAATATATCATAGAATCATGGAATGGTTTGGGATGGAAGGGACCTTAAAGACCACCTTGTTCCACCCCGTGTCATTGGCAGGGACACCTTCCACTATCCCAGGGTGCTCCAAGCCCATCCAGCCGGGCCTTGAACACTTCCTGGCATCCAGGGGCAGTCGCAGCCTCTCTGGGCACCCTGTGCCAGGGCCTCACCACCCTCCCAGTAAAGATTTTTTTCCCAGTGTCTAATCTAAACCTACACTCTTATAGTTTGAAGCCATATGGCAGGTAAAAACTAAATCCTACTTTCTCTTCCTGGTTGGAATTTCTTTCCTTGCTCTTGATTTTGGGACTAGCACCAGCTGCTTGTTTTCTTTTTCAGTGTGGTAGAGAACTGATGTTTGAAGGTTGTCGGAGTACAAACAATAACTTGAAAGTAAGTGAAAAGCCATTTGTATGAGTTAAGCTTTAATATTCAATTTTTTATTCCTAGTATATCTTGTGTGAAACTAAGAAAAAACCCTTAAGTTTTGTGCATCTGTGTTAGGAGGCTTTCAGTGTCCGACATCAGGGAAGGCATAGTAGAGTGTTTGACTACTTGAGGTGTGTTTTTAACTAGACTAAGCCACCATGATTTGTTGTAGGTTTTCTAAATTCAGAAACAAAGATCATGGAGGTTATTAAAAACTCTGAAAAGGTAACAAAGGTTTGGAATGATGAATAGAATTAAATTATAAATAGAAATTATTTTTATTCATAAAATAGTGAGTAAAAATTGTTTTCTTTTCCAAGACAAGACATAATTCTTTGCAGAGGATTGTGGAAATCTTAAAGATAACCTAGGTCATATTTTTGTTTTTTTCAGGAGCTCTTCAAGAAATCTCTAAATTAAATATATGATCACATTATGACTGAGTTATTAGCCGAAATTGTTTTCTTCTATATATTTATGAATTGTCACAAAAGGAGGAAAATTACAGGGTGGAAAACTTTAGACTCTTTTTCTAGAGAACCTGTAACTTGTTTTGTTTCTTTGAATCACTGCGATTTCACTATAAGTCATAGATTTGGACTCAGGACTTGTGAAAGGCCCATCCTAAATGCTGAATAGGTTCTAAAGGCTATTTAAATAGCTAGAAAGAAATTGCACAGTCCAAGCCTGCAGGGACTTGTGTGTCTTCTCAGGTCACTGCATAGGAGATGTGTATTTTCTGTTAAGAGAGAGTGCCAGGACTTCACAATTACTCTGGTTGGGACTAATGTGGGATACAATTTTCTTTCCTTCCTCTTTTATTTTGTTAACTAATGACACACAAAAAGTAAAAAAAATCTAGGTTGCATTGAGGGATAAGGGGAGAGGAAAGGCAGTCACGAATTGCTCTCTAAGGAGGCAAGGATAATTAGGTTTAGAAACTTTTTTTCTATTAAGAAAACAGGCCTTGCAGCCATGCAGGCTGATGATGGGCCCAGCCTTGCTGTGGGTACATTCAGCACAGCTACTCTTAACTAGTATTTCAGACCCTCAGGAAGTTTTATTATTAAAAAGTGGAAGCAACCATATCTAATCCCGTTATAGCAAAGGGAATTGCTAAGGCTGCCCCACTCTGGATGTGACATGCAGAAAACAGGGACGTCTGTCTGGAATCTGTGAACTCTAACACCAGTCTGTACCCGTGATGACTCAGGACTGGGCTCACTGTCCCTGTGTAGGATATGCATTTCCCCTGATTTTCCCAAACTCCAGCCAGCCAGGGGATGCTGTGCCACTGAAATAGGGGTGTGAATTCTGCTGTCGCCTTCAGCACTTGCTGTGTTCAGCCTGGCACAGCAAGGGATGGAGGCAGAGGTTTGGATGTTCAGGTTTGGCTTTTGCTTGTCACTTAGACTTGTGAAGTGGGAGATGAACCCTTCTGAAAATTGGAAGGGACTGAATTGCATCTTAGACCGCTGATGTTGGGTACTTGTGTGACTAAAGAAGTGTGCATGGGGAGTTTGTGATGTGCAGATCAGACCTGAGGTAATCAGTGGAACATCTTGTAAAAGTTAATGAGATTGAGCCTGAGGCGCTGACAAGGAGGGGAGCTCCAGACAGAGCAGGAGGCAAAAAGAGGTCGGGTACATTCCTGAGTTGGATGAGATCGAATACATCCCTAACATGTGCTAATGCTATTCATAGGCTGGTGACTCAGCATTAGGTTTTTCCCCTTGTACTGTTTCACATTTTATGTGTATAATTCGCGGTGTATTCATCCTTCTCTTTAATATTTTATCATCTTTTATCACACCAAAATCAAAGGGGAAGATAGATGGTTATTAAATGTAAATACCAACAGCTCTTCAAAAAGCTCCCTTTGCTTCCCTTTCTCAGCAGCAGGATGAAAAGTTGTGTAGATGCTTTAAAACTGGAATGGAAAAATCCTTTGACATGTAGCATATTCCTTCCTAGGAATTAGCAAGAGAGATGGCAGACATGGGCCAGATATTTAACCTTTGCCACCAGAGGTGTGTTAGTGTTTAAAGGTTATGGTACAGGAAATGAGAACATCCCAATAATTAGTGAAATAAAGATGACAGAACATTACCTTTTATGTGAAATTCTAAAATTATATTTATTGGCCAATTCACAGAAAGTGCCGTAGTGACCACAAAAATGACTCTGGCTTTTATACATGTACAGATGTACAGAACAAATTTTAAAATAACAGATCTATTTCAAATATGCATTTAATCAGTCCTGTGGAAAATATATGGATACTAACAATGTCAAATTCATAAATGACTGTGCAAATTGGCATGGCTTTTATGAAATACACCACTATGCCATGGAGGGGGTTTTGTAGAACTTCTTACTCCATATAAAGTTAGGGTTTGTGTATTGTACTGTCAAAATTTGCTGTGGATTTTCTTTAAGAAAGGGTTTGTTTGTTTTTTAAACAGCTGATTCATATATATTAAAAAATTATTTCATATTCATCTTTTCAATTGCATATAGTAATTTAATTCATTGTACTGCATAAATTGTATAGATTCATGCTTTCAGAAATGCATTTAGCATCTGCAACAAGACATTTCAAGACATGGTTTATGGTTGTTTCACATCCACAATAAGATATTTAATGTAAGAGCATCTTTCCTGGGCTGAACAGTCTGTTGGTTTGAGACACATTTACAGAGTACAGCCCTTGTATGTACAACCATACAGCATATGTTTATTTAATCCCTTCTCTGGTATATATTTTGTAATCCATTGAAGTGGCCACAACTACACAGAATTTGGACAGCTAGGAAGCAATCCCAAGCTACAAAATACATGCTACCAACTGCAGTTACTGCTCCTCAACAAGAACCAATGCACTAACATGGAAGCAATCTGGGAAATGGCAAACTGTGTGTGAAAAATTCTACATTTTCGCAGGCTGATGAAATATCATTTTTACTGTCAAGAGATGATGAAATATGAAATAGAATTGTCCCAGCCAATTAGAGCACTGCTGTTACATTTGGCATGATGAGATTATTTCTCAGCTTTTCAAAATCCAACACTCTTGGTAGCATATAATATATTTAATAACTGTAGAGTTAATTCTAACTAGAACAACCCCTTTCACCAAACTGCAACAATATTCAGGGTGCATGTCTGATTCCTGCTCTGCTGCTCACCACAAGTCATGTTCTACTGTTCCTTGCTCAGGAATTCCTCTTCTTTTTCCTCTCCTTTGTGCTGCAACCTCAGCTTGCAAGGCTCATTCATCTTCCCCTGTCTGTCAGACCTTGGGTACTCCTCATGCAGTGGCTCGTTTTGGGAAGGTGGGCAGAGAAGTGATAGGAAACAGCCAGTGCCAAGGCAGTCATTGTTTGCTCCTGTGACCTAAACCCACTCCTGGCAATTCATCATTTCCTACAATATGGTTTGCACAATTTATACCCACCAGGGATTGAGATGCACTGAGGGAAGCAGAGAGTCCCCTAAAGTCACCACTGGAACCCTCAGTGTTCCTGCTCTCCCCTTTACATCAATCCTTGCACACAGAGCAAATGAAGAAGAAATGAAATTCTACTTCACTTGGGACTTAGTGATGCAGTGGCTCTTTGAGCACAAGGATTTCAGTTCTGGTTTGGTGTTCAGGTACAGGAGGCAGGAGCAGATGAAGGAAACACATCAGTGAAAAGACCCAAGTTGACTTTGTGCATTCTCCCCGTTTGCCTGTGTGGCTTCTGAGCCAGAGAGCACAGGCTTGCTTGGGGCATGTGTGAAAAACAACCCCAGAGTCATCATATCAGCCAGAGACCAGAAATCTATCATGAATTTGCAATATAAAGGTAGGCATAGCAGTAATCAGAAGAGCTGGCACAATTCTATTTCTTTGCAGCACTTTGTGCCTGGCTGGAGATCTTGAGCATTTGTTTTAGAAGGTAGGTGCATTCTACTGAAATTTGAGCAGAAGCAACGTTATCTGTCTTAAATGAATGTACTAATAGTTAATAGTTGCTGTTTAGTACAGGGACACTTAAAAACATGGGCACAAGAATGACAGTGTCTGTTTTCACATTAATGATAATAATCTAATTTTTAACAAATTACACTTTGTCAAATTATTTGGCTGGCTCCAGTGTTTATTCGTTGGCTTTGTTAAATCATACCCACTTAAAAGACACTGCTAAATTCATATCATATGAGAACTTATCTGCTGATTACAGAAAAGATTTTTTTAAAAATCAACTTTCAATTTAAATTTATTGTTTAACCTTTGACAACTCACGCAGTGACACACACCAACACAGAGCACCTTAACAGAGTGAACTGACCGTGATGCATTTAAGGAAATACCAGGGGATTTATTTTGTGTATTAAAGACATTTCATGAAAAGGTAAGAAATACAAGACTGAAGGAATGAATTGTGATGAGGAGGGATTCACAGCTTCTCTAGTAAATGACCAAAGGCAATGAACTTGATAACTATCTAAAAATATTCAAAGGATATAAATCATGGTTAGAGGAACTATTTAGAGTGGTGCAAAAGGGTATAACTGGGACTAATGAGATAAAAATTACAAAAAGGATTATTTAAATTCATTTTCAGGAAAAGCTTTCTAATGGTGAATTCTAATAGACTCTAGAACAATCTCCCAGGGGAAGCAGTAGAAGCCCCAGGCTTAGAAACATTTAAGTAGGTTGAAGCACCCCCACCCCTAACACTAAAAAATATATTCAGTAAAGAATTCTGCACTGTTAGCATAATACTCTACTTGCACTACTTTTCCCTTTTTTCTACTAATCTTTATTTCTAGGATTTGATAAGTCTAGTATGAACTTCTAAACACACTGAAATTGAGATGAAACACTTGTTAGGAAGCCTACCCATAGTGTGTATTACCTGCAAAGCAATAATCCACTCTGGTGTACCTTCCTGTCCCTGTCGTGATGACCCTTTGAACAGAACTGTCTGTTAACCATAATCAAAAATTTACTCAGCTGGTGATGCAGTATTTGTAACAGAATATATATAAAACCCCCATCTCTTTTCAGATGTACCTCACACTTCTACATCAGCTTGTGGAGAGGCCGACAATAAACGTGCCAATAGTAGATTCTGAGAATGAAGACAATAACTACAGCTCTCAGATTCGTTCAGGGATTGTCATCATCCTCGGAAAGTTTTCTATGATGTATATTTTCAAAAATCAGGAATCCTAACTATGTGGATTGTATCACTTCAAAAAGTTTGCTCGGGGGCCTTTTCAATATGGAGTGTAGGCTGCCTTGGGTGTCTCCAGCTGCTCATCAACCTATGGATCTCTGAAACTAATCAACACAGGTGTCTGTGGGAAAAAGCTCCATTTCTTACCTCAAATTAAACTTGTGGTAACTGTACCCTCAAACTTGACTTACAGAAGACAGAATGTTTGCCCCAAGTCCCCATGAGCTGGCCTTGGCTCTAAATTTTTCTACTTAATGCACACCCAGTATAGCAATACCTTTCATGGCCCTGCTCCCTTCCCAGCTCTGCTGGAGGTGCTGTAAGTGGAACTAAAGGAGGCAACTTCAGCATCAACAAGGCTAAAAAACTACAGGGTCTCCTTCATCACCAGAGCCCCACCTCCCCCTGGGAACCATTATGTGATTTTCTTGTATACACACGTGTGTGTGTGTGTGTGCATACCTGTCTGGTCATCTCGGAACCCTTTGACATCCTTTACTCATTCTCTTTCTTGTTCATTATGATAGTGTCAGTTCTGGCATGAAAACAGAAAATGTTTCCACTTTCTTACTATTTGACACTCAAGATTTTGTGTCTCTTTCTTTTCTAACAGGTGTAATTTTCAACTTTGTTCACATCCCTGTAAATCTTAACTCTTTCTGTTATTCATGCAGTATTCTCTTCTACCTTCCTGTTCACTCTTCCGTAAATAATAATTTGGTTTTCTGAAGGAACTGACTAGTTGATCCATTCCACATTCCAAAGAGCATGCCCAGTTAAAACAACCATACACCTTCTCATCTGCTGCACATTAAGCAGTTTGTAAACAAGGATTTACTGCCAATTTTTTACTGGTCTGAAATGTCATTGTAGTCACAGACTTGGTCAGGGTTGTCTGATCAAGTCTTTTGTATCTGTTCATATAATTAGGGGAGGCAGGAGTAAAAAAAAAAAAAAAGACATTGTAATTTTAATAACTTTTTGCCTTTTATTCCTCTTAGTATATCCTGACACCTTCAGCCAAAAATAGTTTTATGGGGTATTACACCAAAAGACACCTGAAAGAACTTTATACTCAGTTGGGAAGTTAAACGCCTCTGAGAACCCAAGACTGTATCCAGATTTTTACAAAAG
>JACBWW010001493.1:0-13034 GCA_020086605.1 Lanius collurio
AAACAAAATAGGCTTTTGTGGCTATAATGTAATGTTTTCCTTGGAATATATGGTATTCTGGGCACTCCAAGGAACATAATCTTTCCTGAAGTTCAGGTAAAGTATTATCTATCAAAAAACTAAAATTATCATCAGCAACAGCAAGGAAATTAGGCACACACAAATAAAAACTGTCAGAAACCTGGCTCTTACACAGAAGACAATTGATTTCTGCTTTTTTTAGGAGTTATGTACGCTGACAGTGACACTGTCAGTTCACACATGATAACACAGCTCCAGCCCTAAGTAGCTTTCCAAACTATGTTAGGTCTTGAGGGTTTGGCTGCAGGTATGTTGGGTTGGAAGGGTATCAGACCAGCCCTGGTGCAAGAGGCTGCACTCATAACAAACCTCCTGTCCCCATGTGGGAAATGCCAGAGGAGCCAGAGAGCAGGGTGAGGTGCCAGCCACATCTGTCCCCACGGCGTGATGGGGTTGACCAGGCTCTTAGAGCCAGCCCATGAACACAGCTCCGTGTATGTGCAGCTGGTGCTTGCCTGAGATACTCTGGCAGCCTCTTTGCTGCCACATTACACTAGCCAGATGAAAAAGGCAAGCTATTTGAATGTTTTTCCACGTGTGCCATGCAGGAATACCTTATACCCCAAATATGGGCTGAAAATAAATGAACCTGGGGGACAAGATTTTCTGAGACTTAGGGTATAAAGTCCAAGAATAGTCTAAAACTGTTCATGCCATCATTGGAAATCACAGAAATCAGAGCTTTCTCATCACCTCATGTAGAAGTTTACACTGCTGCAAACAGGTGGAAACAGATGTAAAACACCTGACAGAATTGTAAAATGACTGCACCAGCTGTGAGGCAACTGAGGGCTAGTACCTGGTTGTGCTGCCAAGGTGGAGCTGGTCACATATTTGTAAGAGCAGTTGGAGAATGCAGAGAGCTGATGTTAAAGACAGAAAATCAGAAAGGCTCTCACTGCTCCAGCTTCCTAGGGGTGGCAAGAAACCTTCATAGCTCTTGCACACTGCTGCTCTAGGACTCTGTCTTTGGTATGATACAGAAATTATCCTAAAGGAAGAAAGAAAATCTGTCCAGGAAAGTGGAGCATCCCTTCATGAGAAGGCAAGGAAAACTTGGAACAGTAAAATCAGGTTTGCTAATGACAGTTCTGAGAATTAAAAAAAAAAAATTAAGTGGATAAAAACCAAAACCCCTCCATGAAACACTGATTAGATGCCAGTTCACATCGTTCTCCTTGGCTACTATGTATTATTATTATTTCTTTTAAAGACTAATAGATCCTATTCTTGACAGGCGCAAAGCCAGAAGGTGGGATCTTATCCAGTATTTTCATTTTTTAGGCCACAAGAGGCAATGATTGTATCAGAATATTATTTGTCTGCCCAAATCACATTCACTGTGTGAACTTCTGCAGAAGACTTCCATTCTCAGGAAAAACTGTTTTATCAGACAAGAGTGCAGAAGAAACACTCCTTCTCATTCTGGCTAAGCCAGCTCAGTTCGGACAAGATCTCTTTTCCTGAGCTAAATCTCCAGACCTAACCTTCAAACTTTCACTCACAGTTTTTTACCCAAAACCCCCTACCTTCAGAGCAGATTGGACCTAGGATATGTGAAATAAATAGCTGAGTGCTGGAACAGCTGAGTTATGTATGAAGTGGTAGACATTGTAAGGTGAGAATCAAGAGAAGGCTGATAGTACAGAAATGTGGCTGAGCACATCTGATTTTCCCTCACCATATGGGAAACAGGGCTTTCACTGAACGGCTTTTGAGCAACCAAAAGTCAATTTGTATGTAAAGAAGATCTGACACTCTTAAATACGAAGGTGTTTCAAGGAATATGGGGAAGATTTGCTGGGCAGATTGGGTTCAAAGCTTCCTTCCCAGTCATCCCATAAAGCCCTAGGGACTTTCAGACCACTAATAGGAGCCTACAGAGATCTTCATGTTCTCAACTTTGTCTTCTGGATAACATTAAAGCAGAGGCAGTCCCAGAAGGCAGGCACTATCCTTAGCCTCGCGCTTATCTGTTTGTGCACATTTTCTCCAGCACTTAGCGTTACCAGATCCTGACTCATTAGACTGGCTTTGCTTTTTTATGAAGCTACCAAAGGGTCCTGGCACTAGCATGTGTGTGAGTGTCCTGATAAGGGTATGACAGCGTGTGGGAGGCCAGAGGCGGGTAATGCCCCTGGTATGCTGAGTGGGGAATTAGTCTGTGTATGTGGAATGACATCTTACAAAACCTCTCCAAGACAGAGGCCAAGGAGAAAAAGCAGCAGTGACAGTTCAAGATTTAGTCCACCCTACCAGAACTTTCCATCCACATGAATGGAACTGGATTCTGCTTCTGATTTTGCTTCTGTATCTTCTTCATCTTGAAATAGAGGACTTCCTCTCAGAGGAATAACGTCTGCCGTAGCATGGTCCCAGTGATGTCAGTGGAGCTACATCAAGGCTGATGTAGATCCTCATACCTCATTGCCAGAAGGTTTTCTGGAGTTAGACCCTGGGTAGTACAACCCTGAGAAGCATTTGCACTGTTTTGGTCTCAGCCTGTTTCCTCTGGGAGCACAGCAAAAGATTGAAAAATAAGGAGGAGAGCCCATGAAAATGTTGCAGTTGTTTCTGCACAGAAGATTTTAAAATGGAAACACATTTTATGGAATTTTTCACACACATCCTCCCTCTCCCTCAAATTTCAATGTTCCCTTTTCTTCTCCCTGATTTTGACATATTTCCACTGAGTGAAATGAAATGAGAAATAGCCAAGGGCTTGCTCTGACATTGTCTTCCCCACCCCATCCTTCTGTCCACCCAGGGTCTTCTCAGTTTGTTTTTTTTTTTTTTTAATAGTATGGAATGGTGAATGGGAACTGTATGCTGTGTGTACTCATTTGCTGTAACTCACCCACTCTGCTGTTCCTGTTCATTCCTTCAGCATTTTTTTGGACCATCTGAAGCTGAAAAGAAATAAATCCCTTGCCTGCAGATTCACTCTAAATTGACAGGGAGGGAGAAATCTGGCCCCAGCATCTGAGATCAAGAGCTTTATGGCCTAGTCCTGCCTAATTTTAAGGGATTTTATATAGCAGAATTGGAAAGAACCAAGAGACACTTAGAGCAAATGTTCTGAAATACCAAGAATAACAAAGCACAGGCTTAATGAGTTCCAATGTGTACGTCTGCTGTGAGTAATGATGCTTAATCCTACTGCAAAATAATTCCTTTATATGTTCTTCTGTTTTTTAAAAAATGCATCACTGTTGCACTGGGGTCATAAAAATTACGAATATGTTTTCCCATGGCATGAAGCCATAGCATACTGTAAGGCATTGTACTGGGCCATTATACACAGCCTGTAATCAGAAACAAATGTATTAAGTGAGATGATGTGATGTTACATGAGAAAAGTGAAAATAGAGCAGGGAAGTGTGATAGACAGTGACTTGGACCACAACATCAGCTCTGAACAGCCCCTTTCTCTTCAGAAATCAGAGGCTATGCCAAAAGAAGCTGTGTTTCTAGATACTGGTCTAGAAAACAGAGACATACTCCTTGCAAGAGGGGGGAAATTAAACTTGTCTGAGAGCTGGGGTAGGCAAAAAAACCCCTGAATTTCCTGTTCAGAAAGAGAAATTCTGCCATGCTGGTGAGAGTGGTTCTCTGTGGTGTGCATTAACACAGGTTTGATAGTGGTCTCAGAAATGCAAAGAAACGTTCACTCCAATCCTCTAAATTACAATTTTCTTGCAGGGGTCCAAGTGTTGGCTGTGACATGGGGAGATCTACTGCTGAAGAAAGTGCTCTCATTCCTTTGGAGTTTATGTTTCTGAGAATTTGCACCACTACTACTATTATCAGCTTAAAAATTAAACTTGACTCAGATTAGGAGAAATAGAGCAACTCATTTGTCTCTTCGCCAATGTTTATTTCCTAAAAAAAAAAAAAAAAAAAAAAAAAAAAAATTCTGTCTGTTTGTGACAGCTGCTTTCCTTTTCAGGAGTATACCACAACTCTTTGACATCAAAGCTGGATTTTAATTTATTGACTGAACTTTGCAGAGCATGGAGCAAAAGGTCAAGTAAAATGAGACTCCTTTAGAAAAATGATAATTGCTATTAAGAAGTGTATGGGTCATTTGAATGTTCTGACACTCCATTTCCAAACCCTTTGGAAAGGGCCCTTAGAAACTCCTAAGGCTCAGCCAGTCCTTTGGGACATGTGGAGGCTGGGCCATAACTGCAATGCACCAGTGGGAGCAGTCTTCACCCCAGTAGCAAATCAAGTTGTACTCCTATTTCCCAGCTGTGAGAAAAGCAGCGGTCCCTAAAATGAGAGAAGAGCCCAGAACAACCTCTCTTCTATTCACTGACATTTCTCTCTGCTGGCTCTCCCTGAGCCGGGATCCCCAACACACAACACGCACGGGCTTTCATCGATTCAGGCGAGTGCTTTGTCAGCCACAGATCCCCTGCAAGGCAGCCTAAGAGAGAGTGAGACCATCAAAACTTAGTGTTGGAACAGGCTGCCCAGAGAAGTGATGGAGTCACCATCCCTAGAGCTATTTAAAAGGTCATAGAGGCGGTGCCTGGGAGCATGGTTTAATGGAGGGTTTGGGAAAGCTGGGTTAACAGCTGGACTTGATGATTTTAGAGGTGTTTTCCAACCTAAACAATTCTATGATTCTATTGTACCTTGAGGACAGTAGTTCATAAATTATCTAGGAAGCAGATTGCTTGATAATACGGCTTTCTGCATTCTCTTCTTCCTTAAAACTGTCTGGTTTTATAAACAGACTAGAGCACAATAAAGAGTACCAGAGGACTTGGGCAAATAAATCCTGTCTAATTATTTACAACCATCTCCAGAATTGTCTCATCAGTAATCTTATAAAATATTTGGATTCACTGAAATCTACAAGGCAAGTGGTTGCTGCTTCTATACCTTCTACAGGAAACAACTGCTCAGCAACAAAGGACTTGCCCCATTTTTCCTCTGGAACCTACAAATAATTGATAAAATCGGGAGAATTACACTCTAGACATTATAAAGCAGGTGTTTTCCTTCCTAATTTCTGGATCTTGGATGTGAAATTAATATCTCTGCAATGAAAGAAAAGTTTCTCAGTATTGGATGTTTCTGGACTGTGCAATTCAAATGTGTATTTATGAACCACATCAGTGAGCCAGGTGACGGTGTTGTAAATCCTTATGCAGCAGCATTTGCTTCTTTTCTATCCCTCTTTCTCCTTTAGGAAACTGTAGGGCTTCTTTAATCCATAAATAGACATTGTTAGGGATTTACCATAAAGGAAATCTGAAGGACACTCTTAGCTATTTCCAGTTAACTTCCCCTTTCCATGAACACATCCCTTTAGTGGATGACCCCCTGTGCACGTAAAGCTCTTGAGACTCCCAAACACAGGAGACAAACCATATACTTTGTGTTTATTTGCTTTAACAGAATGATTGATTTATTGGTCCCAAATCCCCCAAAAACATTTGTTTTATCCCCTGTATTCCTCTCAGAGAGCTCCCAACATCAGTCAAAAGCACGGCTGTCATTTGCGACAGCAAAATGCGACTCAAAGGCCCTGCAAGTGCTCCCCGTTAGTGGGGAGCCTTCCTCTGCCCTCCAAGTATGTCCCCTGCCCTCCAAGCATGTCCCCTGCCAGGGCTCTGACATCCTCTTCGTCCTACAGTTCTTTGCTTCCCAGAATAGCTAGACTCGAGGACAAGAGCCTTCCTAATGGAGCTTGAGTGCATTTGTGGCACAATAGGTCATTTCTGGCTCACTTGCTTTCTTTTCAGCTCATGGGAAAAAAAAAGGGACATGCTTACACCATTTGCTTACATTGGTAGGTAAAGAAAACCTTAAATGTCGCATGAGTCACTTGCACTCAATTAATTTCTGCTTGTGTTATTTATTCACGTTTAAGATATGACTTTTATTCTATATGTGACCTTCAGCAATGGAACCGATAACAAGAACATTACTTTGGAAAAGTGAAAGGTTAAACATTAACCAGAAAAACAGTTCTAAGACAAACATTTTGAATGTTTTTTCCTTCATATTTGGAAGTAGCTTGTCACTTCCCCTCTTAACACCCTCCCTCCCCTCATATTACTGTCGTGCTGCTGCTCCTGATACTTTGTAGATGCAGTAAGCACTGTACCACCATGTGATAGCCTCCCCTTTGCTTTAAACAAATCACACGGGTCTTTGAGCTCGCTGCAAGCTCTTGCCTGACTAGCTTTTCATTAGCAATTTCTAGGCTTTCTCATCTCCTAAGAAGTGCACTACAGAGAAGCCTATCAGCTCTGTGCCCCCTCTTCTACTTGTTGTACATGGAGTGTGGAGAAAAATAGTAGGTGAACAGGAGAGCAGGCTGAGGGGTTGCCCGAGTTTCAAAAGCACTATAGGAGTCTGAAGCACTGATTTTAGCAGATGGCTTTTTCCTCCATGACCCACAAGCTTCACCTGGGAACAACCAACAATTTGAAATTTATTCTACGTTGTGATGAGGGAGGGTACTGTGAAGCTTTGGTAGTTCAAAAGTCTTCATATCTGTTAAGAAATGAGTAAAAAATGAGAAATAGTCTCTGCTTTCAAAGCTGAGTGCCTATTTTACCTGTGTTTCAATTTACCTTTCTTAGTGTGGAGACACACTTGTGAGCTGCAATTCTGCTCTGAAATCACTTTAGCTTTTCTGCTTTAAGGCAGTCGCAAGCCTCAGTCACAACAATACCAATTGTTAAAAAATAAATCTGTAAATCAATAATATTACTTCTGCTCCCACTCGTTTTTGAAAGTCCAGGACACAGGACATACATATATTTTACTCAGTAAAATACCCTAATTGCCTGCTGTTTGGTTAATTTGGGTAGCAAAAATAAACCACCAAAAGTAAAGATGAATGAAACAGCTAAGATAAAACCAAGGCCAAACAAACATTGACAACAACAAACTAGGTGTTTGGAAAAGGGTAACTCCTGCTCTGGGAGTCATTCTGGGTGGTCGAGGCTCTGTCTTAGCCCACAGCAGGACATGGGTCCTAGGGTGTGGGGCTGCTGGACTGCAGGACAGCAGAGGTGACCACCAGCCCCCTTTCCTACTGCCTCCCCTCTGCCCTTCTTGCTCAATTTATGCCCCCACCACATCTTTGGACAGCTTATTTTGCCTTTTCAGTGCAAACATTGGTCCACTGACAGTATTTTGATCCACCCAGATAAAAAAAAAAGAACAGCAAAAACTATAACAAACTGAACAAACTGTCAGGCAATCCCATCCCTCTTATTGGTCTTTATACAATGGATTGGTAGAACTCTGCTACTTGTCCATATATCTCACTCTCTATTCAGTCTCTCAAGACCTGTGGACAAAGTGGTGTCTTGTACCACAGAATGACATCAAGTTCAACTTTGCTGTATCTATAAGGATTTCCTTTCATCAGTTCTTATTTTGCCATATATCAGTGTTTTATTAAATGTCCACTTCTCCTTTGGCATGGAACAAGGTGAATAGAAACCTTCTGGTCTTCTTCTTTGGGACCATTTATTATTTCATAAGATTTTGTCATGTCTCCCCTTATTTGTGTCTCCCACAAGGTAGTCTGTCCTGGGATAACAGGCTGCTCCACCAGTGCTGCTGACACAACCATTGCCAGAGAGCACCAGAAGCCTCCTGTCATAATCCCTTTGTGCAACATCTGCAGCCAGGGTCACAGATCCGTTAGGCAGGCTTGGCTTAAGGCAGCTGGGGCCTGAGCCTACCACACTGAGCCTTCTCCCAGCCCTCCCAGTCTGGCTCGTGCCCTTTCCCCTTGCTCAGCTCCCCATGGAGCCCTTCTTCCCCAGACAGATGATCCCTTCCTGTCGCCTCTCTGGGATGGACTTCTTCATTTTTCCTTAGCCAGCTCCCCTGGACAGACTCTTGGTTTCTCACTGACTTGTGCTGTTGAGGTTTCTTGGCCTGGGTCCCAGGGTTCCTGCCTTAATCCATAGCTTCAAAGAGATTTGGATAAGTCTGGATAAGCTTCCAAGTCTCTGGATGCTTATTCAAAGTGCAAGGCTGGGGGAAAGGGGGAGCATCCCTGAAGGAAGCCAGAGACCATCTATTTACAGTCAAATGACTTTTTTTTTTCTGAATCAGAGATACCTCCCCAAATCCCTCAGCACCTGTGTGTCAAAATCTGCATTTACTTCAGTGAAAAACAAACTCTGGCCTCTGCATCCTGAAACAAAATGCCTGGGCATTTAGATACACAGATGGGCTAGCATCTCATCAGGGTGTCTGTTGCAGCATTAAAAGCTGGGATTCCTTCTTTCAGGAGAGCTTGGGCATGTTTACATACCACTGGGTATTTTAGGGGTGACTCACTACAGAAGTCCCATTTCAAAACAAGAAAGAACAGAGTTTTGAAATAAAGTGCACTGAAAAGGTATGAACGCAGCAACAGATCACAAAAAAATGTGAGGCTGGATTCCCCAGCCTGCAGGAGTCCTGCTGGGCTGCAGTATGGGGGGATGGTCCTGACTGAGCACAGGAGAAGGATGAAGCATTTGTAGGAGCTGGGCCTAAAAGGAAACATCTTCTATACTATCCATCCTCCTCCTCGCTTCTGATGTTGTGGATGGACTGAGAAAGTGCAATTTGGAGTTATTTCTGCATGTGTTTTTCATGGCTATGGTCCTGGTTTTAAGCCACTGGTACCTGCCATGAATCTAGGCATGTTCCCCCAAAATTAGAATCGGATTTTAGCCCCTCTGGAATCAAAACCAGCATTTGCTCGAACCACAATTGCTCCAGTCCTTCCCATTAGCCTCTCAGCATTCAAGATACATTCATTCATAGTTTAGTTTCCTGCTCCAAACATGTTTGCTTTGGGAAAACTGATCTTTATTTTCCATCTAAATGAAGCCCAGTTGTGTCATGTCCACCAAAAGAACAATCTGGCTCAAAGCAGCTTTAAGAAAACCACTATCTGATGTCAGTAAATCTCTGTCTATGCCATAACTGCTTTAAGTCAGGAAGCAGTGGGCGTGCTCAAAACAACACATAAAGATAAAAGATTTCCAGTGCCAGGAACGTGGATGTATTTTGGAAGAAAACATGAGGGGCATTATGTGCAGGAAGAGATGAAAACATGCATCAGCCTGTGGAGCCCGCCAGCGCTGCAGCTCACACACGCTGGCTCTCCAGGGAAGCCACGTCTTCAGATGGAGAGACGGAGACACTGGAGGGTCCTGTCCTTGGCACACACACAGAGGGAATGGCTGCTGCATTAGTCCTTTCTTTGTCTTGCAGCAGAGCAGTCTGTATTCCTCTGTCCTCTACGAGCTGAAGGAACACATCAGAGAGGAGACTTCAGCCCCTTCTCTTTTCCAGGGATGGATGTTGAACAGTTCCTGGAGGTGGGAGAGGATTTGAACATCTGGCCACGTTGCCCTCCTGGACCTCCATGGGGAACTACTCTCACCCTCTTCTGACCAGAAAGGGTGATGCCACAACCAAACCCTTACCTTCTGGTCACACTTTGACCCTGTAATAACCCTAGAAAAGCCATTATAACAGGTGATGCTCGAATAATTCCATCAAGGCCAAGGATATTTCCATCCCTTGCCCAGCATGTGTAAGTTGGAAGGAAAGAGAGATTATTGCTCTCTGTTAAAGGTATACCTGGTTATCAACCTACTTCTACATCTTATTGCTAGTTTTTTTTTTTTTATTTACTATGCAGAAAAAAAATTAAAGCACACACCAAAAAAAGAAGAAAACTAAACAAAATCAACATAATAATAATAATAATAAAAAAAACCCCAACCAAATAAACCAAGGAAGTATACATCCTTCTGGAGCAGACTGGAGCAGTCTTCTTTTCCAGGAGATATCACGGGGTACCACACATACAGGAAAGAGAATCAGTCCTCTGACTGGTTCCTTGATTAAAAGCCATAACTTTTTTCAAGCCATGATGATATGCAGGGCAGTAAGTAACCAGTTTAGAGGGTATTTTGACTCAGAATGGTAGACACATCACCTCTATCTTTTACTATTAATGGTACTTACACAGCTTCTTTCATTCCAGAGTATGCTAGAGCTAGTCATATAGTAAAGTGCTAGCAACCTGAGTTCCACAGTCCATGTATTTTGTCTGCCATTGGCCTTCCTCAAACAACTTTTGTTGTTCTTCACAGTTGTTTTGGGAGGGAAGCAGAAGGCACAGGGAGAGCTGCAGCTCTCCTGCCACCCCTTGCCAGAAGGGAAAAGGCAGTGGCAGAGGGCCACAGCAAAGGGCATTGCTTTAGGTTGAAGAGTCTGTGTCCCACGCTGTGTCACTGAGAGGTTGCATGGTGTTAGCAGGCTGTGGTGGCAGTGTGGGAGAGTATACCTTCTCTTGCTCTGGGGAAATGGATGTCCCAGAATGTTCCCAAGTCACTCCTTAGGACACAGCCATGATTATGTGCAGACTCTGTCTTTCAAACAGTGGATGGAAATGGTGGTGCTTATGAGAAACCACTGGAAAATCTGTCCACAGTAAATATATATTTTTTTTAAATTTCATTATCCAATACTGGTGTTTTTGTGTGATCGTTGTACATACCTGTTGTCCCTAACAGAGGGGATAAAGGCTTTGGGCAAGAGTTTTCTGTGCTTGCTCTCTCCTACTCCATGCCTAGATCTGTCTGTGAAACCAACTGCATAAAAAATAATGGATTCAGACAGGTTGATCCCAGAGCATCATGCTGTACCCAGCATCTCTGGGGGAAGACCGAAAAGCAAAAAGGTCTTTCTGGGCACAGCACCTTCTCTCTGGCCTCCCTAAGGTTACCCATTCCTTGATGCTAAGCAATTGCCTTCCCAAAGCCAGAGAAAATGTTATGCATTTAGGGACACTTATGCAACCTGAACACTCCAGCATAATTCTAGTGAGTACCGCCACGGTAGTGACTGCTGCCGGGTGTCCAAATAGAGTAATTAACAAGCACAAGGGAGCAGAGCTCATGGAAGCAAGCGCAGGCAGAATGTTAAGACACAGAACCCAGCCTGACTAAGCTTGGCTCATCCCTTAAAGCGAGAGCAAAGCACTATACCCTGGAGCCTTCTAATGCTGAAGCTTACAATAATAATGAAATCTCCATGGGCCCAAATGAGCCTCCACACACAGCCCATAATTTTCAGCAGGACTCCTTGTGTGGTAAGCTGCTACCCAAGATGTGTGTGGATTACAAGACACCATTTGGAATAACTGAGGGTGACCTTGCAGATATTTTCCCATTGTTGTTCCCATTGTCCATTCAGCCTACCTGGCTTTTAGCTTAACTGTGTCTCTTCATGAAGGAAAATGAAACACAGGGAAGGAGAGAGAGGGAAACATTTATATGAAGAAGCATGGTGTAATGGCTGAAGCAGAAGACTTGGTGTCCAGCCTTGGTCCTCCCATTGACTCCTTCTGTTATCTGGATGCAGTTATCCCATCTCAGCTCTGCCATCCATCTGTCAAGCAGAGCCTGTCAGTCGGGCATCTTGTGTGAGTTCATGTCACTACGGTGACAAGGGGCTGGAGAGGATCTCCCAGGTTCCCACTGCCTGTGCATCGCTCTGTGCGCTGACAGTCCCTGAAAGGGGTGATGTGGCTGTAGCTGCGAAGGAGGCAACAGCAGTGGCCTTTTCCTGTTTGCTTTATTCCCAGGGGTTATTTCTGGGCTGGAGGGAGGCTGCACTGTGATGTCAGTGTGTAAACAGGGAGGTGAGTGTCGTCAGGGCTCGGGGGGGTGGAGATGAAGGCACGTCTGGCTCCCCGGAGAGGGGAGCAGGAAAAAAATCAGCTCAGATAACGAAGAACAAGGGAAATGGCAGTGGAGCCACAGAGGAGGCGGCGGACGGGGAAAAGGCTGCCGTCCCCATGCAAATCGTTTGGGAAAACAGTGCACCGCCCTCCGTTAATTCCCCTGATTAAAACCGCATTAGATTGTAGGTGTCAGGGACAGGCAGCTGTTTTCAAGGAAGCCCTGGCTCCACCAGGTCCTTCCTCGCCGGGCAGCGGCGGCTCTATCTGGAGGTAAATGTCAGCGAGGCGCGGAGCTCGCCGGCGCTTGTCCTCCTCCTGACAGGCCCTGGCCAATGTCCTGCTGCTGAGGGTCGTGGTAATTTACGTCCCTTCTGTGTACATTAACTTATCTGCAGCAGAGCTGGCGGGGCTCTTTCAGCCAGGCTGTCTCCTCCGCAGGCTGGGAGACTTTTCCTGCCTGTGGGACCCGGAGCGGGGACCGGCTGCGCTCCCCGCCAAGTTCCTGCACCGGACCAACAACAACAAAAGTGCCGTGGAGCCGGCGGCGCTCCCCCAGACCCCCCGGCATCGCCCGCGCCCCACGGACCCGGGGGACACTTGTGTCCTGCGGCCCCGTGCGCCCCGGGGGACAGCGGAGCCAGGCGGCCGCCGAAATCCCGGCACTCGGTTGTAAGCGCCCCCCGCCCTGCCTGTCCTCCCTGTTTCCATTCTGCTGTTGCTGCAACAGCTGAAATGGTTATTTATTATTTGCAGCTCCCCCGGGGCTCCTTTCCCACCCCTCCTCCCCTGCCCCCATGGAAGTAAGCAAGAAGCCTTCTTACAGGAGGCAGAGACTTCCCACTAGGCTGCAGATTTTGGTGGCCTGGCTGGGGTGACTATATCCTTATGCTTTGTCCAGGAGGGATGGTAACACACAGGTACGCTGCTATCGGCGGCAAGATCACTCTTTGCCTGAGGAGATGAGTGCCAGGCCTGAACGCACCATGTCAGTCTTCCTCTGGGTATTACATTTTCCCGTACAGCAGGGTGTTCTCTCGCATCTATTTAATAAGTTTCTCTGTCACCCCAAAGAGCACAACTGAACAGATTTAATCATCCAGCAGCTCCAAGGAGGTCTCCCTGATTTGGAAGTTTGGGGGGGCTGTTGCATTCGGATTCACTTTTTGTGTGATTATTCCCTTGTGAATCAGAGACCTTATTGGAAACCAGAAAG
>JACBWW010001494.1:0-13030 GCA_020086605.1 Lanius collurio
CGTGTCCCCTCGGGCCCTGCCCTGGGAATGTCCCTGGAGCCCCTCCAGACGTCCCAGGGAATCACCTCAGGGCCCTCCGCCCTCCTTGTGCCCGTCTCCGGGGTCTCTTGCCCCTCCCCGCCACCTCCGTGCCTCTCTTTGTCCATTCCAGTCCCTCCCAGTCCATTCCTGTCTCTCCCAGTCCATCCCAGCCCCGCGTGGCACTGCCGCCTCTCAGCCAATCAGAGCGCGTCTCTCTGATGACTCATCAGTTGCCAGGCAGACCCGCAGCGCCGAGTGCCCCGGGCCGGGCTCGGCCTCCCAGTGCCGCGTGCTTCATTCCCAGTCCTTCCCAGTGCCACCATCGGCGCTCCCAGTTTCCCCACATTCCCTCTAAGACGCTTTCAATCCTTCCCAGTCCTTCTCAGTCCATTTCCAGTTCACTCCCAGACCTCCACTCTCTCTCCCGGTATCCCCCACCCAACTCCCCTCTCTCTTAGAGCCACCCCAGTCCCTGCCAGTCACTTCCCTGTATTTCCCAGTGCCACCACAATCCTTCTCAGTGCAAACTCAGGCCGTCAAAGGGACCCCCACACTCCGTACCAGTGCAAATCCAGGCCCTCACAGTGTCCCCACAGTCCCTCTCCATCTCTCCTAATCCCTCTCAGTCCATTCCCTGTCCAATGCCAGCCCTTCTCTGTCCACTCTCAGACCTCCACCCTCTCTCCCAGTGGCCTCTCTGTGGCCCCCAATCCACTCCCCTGTCTCTCAGTGCCCCCCCAGTCCCTCCCACTCCATTCCCAGTCCCTCTCAAAGCCACACGAAACCTTGCTGCTCTCTCCCAGTGCCCCCCAGTGTGCCCAATTCTCTGGTGCCCTCGAGCTCCCTGCCTGGCCCGGCCGCCTGCTCTGCTCTGTGATGGATTTCTACCCTGTGCGGGTGCAGCTCAGGTGGTTCCAGGGCCAGCAGGAGCTCTCGGGGCACGTGGTGGCCACCGACATTGTCCCCAACAGGGACTGGAGCCACCAGCTCCTGGTGCTGCTGGAAACTTCCCCCGGGGCGGGGTCAGCTCCAGCTGCCCGGTGGAGCACGTCAGCCTGGAGCAGCCCCTGAGCCGGCACTGGGGCACGGCCCGGCCCCCACAGCGCCCGGGGGAGAGGGGGAGGCACTGGGGGGACTGGGAGGGAGACTGAAGGATGTTCGAGAGGGTGAGATGGGGTTTTGGGGTGCTGGTAGACACTGGGAGGAGTTGGGGGTTGCTGGGTGTAACTGGGAGGGATTTGTGTGAGCCTGGAGTGGCTGGAAGGAGATCGGGGCTGGGAAATGGGGGGTTGGAATGAGGTTGATTGTGCTGGGAAGAGACTGGGAGGGGTCTTGGTGAGTCCTGGTGGGGCTGGGAAGGGACTGGGAGGGGTCTGGGTGTCCTGAGGCTGTGGGGCGGCAACTGGGAGGGACGGGATGGCCTTTGGTGGGTCCTGGAAAGGCTGGGAAAGAATTGGGAGGAGATTTCAGGGGGTGCTGGGTGGACTGGGGGCAACTAGGAGTGTGCTTGGAGGGTGTTGGGGTGTCTTTGAGGGGATTTTTGGGGTCATGACAACTGCGGACTTCCCAGAGATGCCTCCACACGCTGCACGCAGCAAGATGCTGACGGGGATCGGGGGGTTCGTGTTTGGCTTCGTCTTCCTTGTGCTGGCGCTCGGCTCCTACCGGCACGTGTCTCCGCCCCAGGCCCGCTTTCACTCTGCTCTCGCCCGGCTGCTCCCAGTGTTCCCAATAAAGTCTCCTAGTTCGGATCTATCTCGTTTATTGGGGGGCAGTGGGGAGAGACTTTGGGGGATTCTTGGGGAGGGGCTTGAGTGGAGGGGGCAGAACCAACACCGAGGTGGGTGGTGAATGGGGACCCCGTGCGTCACCCCCGTGTGTCATCCCCGTGTCACGGCGCTGTAAGGACTCCTTGGGAGTCACCTTAACCCGAAAACGGCACCCAGAGAACCCCAGAAGGCGCCGGGACCCCCCAAAGCCGCCCCACAGCTCCCAAGGACCCCCCAAGCCCCACAGAAAAATTACCGCCAAAAACCAGCGCACAAAAGAGCCAATCAAAGAAGGCACTGAGTAGCGCTCAGCCAATCAGATCTCACAGCGCTGATGACTCACCAGTTGCCAGGCAGACCCGCAGCGCCCAGCGCTCCCCACCCGGACCCCACCTGCGCCCCCCCCAGCGGCCTCCGCCTGGGGAATTTGGGGAGGGGGCTCGTGGGGGGCTCCCAGGCCGGGCCCAGAGCCCAGCGCTGCCCCAGCCCGACCTGCCCCGGCTCCATCCCGGCTCCTCCCGCGGGATGCGACCGCCGTGGGAAAAGGGGGGGCCAAGGGTGGGCGCTGGGCCCGGGGGGAGCAGGAGAAGGGATGGAGGAGGTCTCTCGGGGGTCCCCGAGCGGCGTTTTCTCTTAGGGGATGTTTGCAGCTCGCAGCTTCCAAAATCGAACCCCAAATACCTTTACGTGTACCCGGGAGGGTTTCACTGCGGGGGGGGTGTATTTAGATCCTGCAGGACTCCAAAGCTGAGCCGTAAATGCCCCGTCGGGAGATATTTTTGGGTCTCCGTGCCGGTGCGGGGGTGGTAGAGAGACATCGGTCTTGGAGCTCCCCCGGGAGAGCGGTGGAGGGGAGAGCCGGGAGCCCCGGGGTGGGGTGAGTCCCTGCCAAGGCCCCGTGGGACAGGCGGCTTCTCCTGCCCTCGAGGAGCCGGTGCCAGAGGCAGGGACAGAGAGCCCGGTGCCGGCCCCGCACAGCTCCCCCAGCCCCTCGCCTGCCCAGCTGGGAGCCCAGGCCCTCTGCGGGCAGCCGGCTGCCCCCAGGAAATGTCCCTCCCGCTTCAGGCGGGCGCTGCGGGCGCTGCGGGGGCTGTTCCGGTGCCCCTGCCTGGCGGCACCGCCCCAGGACTAGCAGGGACACGGCACCGGCAGCAGCCACTGCTCCAGAGCCGCCCTCCCTGCGCGGCTGCGGCACCCACGGGGCTCCCAACCCACGGCATCGGGAACCACCGGCAACGGAGCGTGGAGCAGATGGAGATGGCAAAGAGAACATGAAGATAACGACGACAAAGACGACGAAGACAACAAAGACGAAGACAAAGATGATGAAGAGGATGAAGACAAGCTGACAATGGCAATGAAGAAGACTGAGATGATGAAGATGATGATTATGATAATGACGACAAAGTCAAAGAAGAGGAAGAAGAAGAATTCAAAGATATCTAGAAGAATAAGAATGGTGGTAGGAATAGCAATTTAGCAATACATAGTAGAAGAAGAGACATAAGAATTTAAAATTCCATAGAAGAAGCGGAATAAGAATTTTAAAATCTATAGAAGAAGAAGAAGAAGAAGAAGAATTTTAAAATCCATAGGAGAAGAAGAGGTATAATTAGAAGAAGAATGTAGAAATATTTAGAAGAAGAAGAAGTAGAATAGTGCAGGTAAGATGAATAGCAAGAATAGGAAGACTAATTTAGAATTCCATAAATAAAGATAAAATAGAGTAAATAAACAAAAGGAGCAAATCTGTTCTGTGTGTTCCATACGTGTGGCACAGGGGCTGCATTGGCTGCAGGGGCTGAGGCTCCTGCTCAGCAGAAGGCCCTGTGGGAAAGGCCCGGCTGCGGCTGCGCCGTTGGAAGTTGGGGGAGGGCTGAGAGGCCGCTGCCAGTGAGGAGAGAGCCCGTTGAGTGACAGCTGGAAGTGCGGCCGTGATTGGCTGGAGGGACGCGTGGCCAGCAATGAGCGGGAAGCTGATTGGCTGATCGGACGCGCGGCCAGCAGCGCTGCAGCTGAGCCAGCCAATGGGTGCCCTTCTGCTGTTCCGTTCTGTTGGGCTGCGCTTTGGGTTCGGGTGAGGTACAGGCTGTAACGAGGGGGGATTTTTGGCAATAAACGGATCTTCTTTGGCCATACAAGGGGCCCTGTCGGCTTTCTTCACATTGCTGCACATATTGTGTATTTACATGGCAGTGTAGGATACAAAACCATGCATGCAGAGTAGCTTGAATAGAACATAGTTCCAACTCCGGAAGAATTTTTCCATTTTCCAATAAAATTTGTGAGGCTCAAGAGCAGAGTCTCCAGATTTCCCTTCTCCTCTCTCGGAGCCATTGATGCATTTTCCACCTCAGTCCCAGGGAGTGCCCTGGGAGCAGCAGTGGCTCAGCCCCGGCACCCACGGGAGAGTTCCCAGCTGGAACCCGGAAAGGTTGGAGCCAGCTGGGGTTGGGCTCTGCTCCCAGGGAATGAGGGACGGGATGAGAGGGAGCGGCCTCCAGCTGTGCCAGGCCAGGCTCAGGTTGGCTCCTGGGAACAATTCATGCCTGCAAAGGGTTTTCCAGCCCAGGGATGGGTTTGAATGCCCATCCTGGAGCAATAGGAGCAGCACACGGTGGGACGCTCCCAGGCCAGATTTTGCCATGGAAAACACAAGCCTTTCCCTGGATTGGGAATAAATCTGGAGCCAATCCAGGTCCTACGCAGGGCTCTGGGCACAGCAGGGCCATGAGTGCCTGTCGTGGTTTGGCCCTGGCCCCACGCCAGGCACCCACGAGAGTCACTCACTGACCCTCCCCTGCCACAGCTGGGCAGAGGAGAGAAAAATGTGATGAAGTTGGGTTGAGAAAAGGAGTGGGAGAGAACATTCCAAGGGCAAAACAGGCTCAGAGCTTAGAGGTACAAAGTGAGTTTATTAGTGACAAAATCAGAGAAGGATAATGAGAAGTAAAAGAAGCCCTCATAAAACCACCTTTTTCCCCCAAGCCCTCCCTCCTTCCCACCGACAGTGCAGGGCAAAGGGCGTGGGGGTTTGCTCAGTTTGTCACCCGAGGTTTCCTTCCACTGCTCAGGGAGAGGAGTCCTTCCCCTGCTGGCCCCTGGGGACCCTCCCACAGGAGACAGTTCTCCGTGACCTTCTCCAGTGTGGGCCCCCTCTCACGGGCAGCAGTCCTGCCAAAACGGCTGCGAGTCCCTCCCAGGGCACACCGTCCTCCCAAAACTGCTGCGGCGTGGGTCACTCTTGCACGGGGTTCAGTCCTCCAAGGCCGGGCTGCTCCAGCCTGGAACAGGGCCCCTCTCTCCACTGGGTCTCCCACTGGAGCACAGCCTCTCCCAGGCATCCATGGGCCCTGGCATGGGTACCTCTCCCACGGGCTGTGGGTGGATCTCTGCATCCCCTGGGGATGCCCACAGGCTGTGAATGGAGCTCTGCATGTCCTGTGGATCCCTATGGGCTGCAGGGACACAGCTGCTTCACCGTGGTCTTCACAACAGCCTGCAGAGGAATCTCGGCTCCAGCACCTGGAGCACCTCCTGCCCCTAATTCTCCACTGACCCTGGTGTGTCTCCGTGTTGTTTCCCTCACGTCTTCTCACCTGCTCCTGTTCTCTGGCTAGGAAAAAACTGCACATGCCCACTTTATTTTGATTTTCTTCTTAAATCTTTAACCACAGAGGTGTTACCAAACTCTGTAATTGGCCCAGCCTTGGCCAGCAGCATGTCCATCTTCAGAGCCATCAGGGAATGGCTCTGTTGGACATGGGGAAAGTCTCCAGCAGCTTCTCACAGCAGCCATCTCTGTAGCCCCCACGCCACATTAAACCAGGCCCTGCAAAACCAACACAGTCCCCTGGGGTGGGGCTGTTCCAGGCTCGTTCCTGGCTGCCTCATTGGTTTTGGGTTGCCAGGGTGGCCCTTGGTGACACAGGACATGGTGGTGGCCAGAGACCTTTGTGACATCAGAGAGCCCCACCCTGGCTGAGGGGTTTCTAGGGGCACCGCAAGGCCCGGGCTGCCCAGTCCCAGGAGAGCCACTCTGGAAGGAGGAAGCAACTCCCGGGATCCGTCTGCGCCAGAGTCCGAGAGCCACAGACAAGGACAGAGACACCAAAGCCAGCCCCGAGTGCCGGTGTCCCAGCCCCGCTGGCCGCACACCCAGGCCCTCAGCAGGCAGTGAGCAGGGGCAGGGAGCAGGTCAGGCCTGCCACTGTCACACACTGAGGGGCACGAGGGGAGCTTCTCTGACGTGTCCAACATGGACAAAGAGGTTTCTCTGTGGAGAGCTGAGACAGAGCAGAAGTCCCAAATCCTCCGAAAGGAAAAGCAAATAGGACGAGAAGTGCACCCAGTGAAGTACAGCAGTCACAAGGAGCTGACCCAAGGGGCAGAGGACAGAGACCAAGATCTGTCCCAGCAGGAAGAGGATGTCCCCTGCAGCAATGGGGACAAATCCCTGAGCCCAGGGATGGAGGAGGGGCCCCAGCCTTGTGCCCTGGTGGGGCCTGGCTCCCCCAGCCCCGTGGGCACAGCGGTGGCAGCAGAGGCAGCGCCTGCCCTGCCCTGTGCCTCTCCTGCCCCGGGCCGTGCAGCTGACCCTGTTAGAAGCCGAGGTGAGCCTGACTGGGAAAGAGTGGCAGAAACATCCAATTGTGACTGGCCCAGAGGCCCCGTGCATTTTGGGCATAGACTTCCTCCAGAAAGGCTATTACAGAGACCCAAAAGGACTCAGATGGGCATTTAGGATTGCTGCTGTGGAGGCAGAGGGCATTGAGCAATTGAACACTCTGGCTGGACTATCAGAGAGTCCTTCTGCAGTTGGACTCCTGAGAGTGGGGAACAGCAACAAGTGCCAATTGCCACCTCGACAGTGCATCGCCGGCAGTACCGGACAAATCGAGATGCTGTGATCCCCATCCACAAGATGATCCATGAGCTGGAGAGCCAAGGGGTGGTGAGCAAGACCCACTCCCCCTTCAACAGCCCCATCTGGCCTGTGCGCAAGTCTGACGGGGAATGGAGACTGACCGTGGACTATCGTGCATTGAATGAAGTGACCCCAGCACTGAGCGCTGCTGTGCCGGACATGTTGGAGCTCCAGTACGAGCTGGAGTCCAAAGCAGCAAAGTGGTACGCCACCATTGACATTGCAAATGCATTCTTCTCCATTCCTTTGGCACCAGAGTGCAGGCCTCAGTTTGCCTTCACCTGGAGGGGCGTGCAGTACACCTGGAACCGACTGCCCCAGGGGTGGAAGCACAGTCCCACCATCTGCCATGGACTGATCCAGGCTGCACTGGAAAAGGGTGAGGCCCCAGAGCATCTGCAGTACATCAACGACATCATTGTGTGGGGGAACACAGCATCAGAAGTATTTGAGAAAGGAGAGAAAATCATCCAGATTCTCTTGGAAGCCGGTTTTGCCATCAAAAGGAGCAAAGTCAAGGGACCTGCCCGAGAGATCCAGTTCCTGGGAGTGAAGTGGCAAGATGGACGGCGTCAGATTCCCACTGAGGTCATCAATAAAATCACTGCAATGTCTCCACCGACCAACAAAAAGGAAACACAAGCTTTCCTAGGCGCCATAGGTTTTTGGAGAATGCACATCCCTGAATACAGCCAGATTGTGAGCCCTCTGTACCTGGTCACCCGCAAGAAGAACGATTTCCCCTGGGGCCCTGAACAGCAGCAAGCCTTCGCCCAGATCAAGCAGGAAATCGCTCACGTGGTGGCCCTTGGCCCAGTCAGGACAGGACCCGAGGTGAAGAACGTGCTCTACTCTGCAGCCGGGAACAAGGGTCTGTCCTGGAGCCTTTGGCAGAAGGTGCCTGGGGAAACTCGAGGCCGACCACTGGGATTCCGGAGCCGAAGCTACAGAGGTTCTGAGGGCAACTACACTGCCACCGAGAAGGAAATCCTGGCTGCCTATGAAGGAGTCCAAGCTGCCTCAGAAGTCATCGGTACAGAGGCACAGCTCCTCCTGGCACCCCGACTACCAGTGCTGGGGTGGATGTTCAAGGGAAAGGTTCCCTCCACCCATCACGCCACCGATGCTACTTGGAGCAAATGGATAGCCCTCATCACACAGCGCGCCCGAATTGGAAACCCAAATCGCCCTGGGATCTTGGAAATAATTACAAACTGGCCGGAAGGTGAGACCTTTGGACTATCAGAAGAAGAAGAAGAAGAGCAAGTGACCCGTGCTGAGGAAGCCCCACCATATAATGAGCTACCAGAGAGTGAAAGACGATATGCCCTCTTCACTGATGGTTCCTGCCGGATTGTGGGTGCTAGCCGGAAATGGAAAGCTGCTGTATGGAGCCCCACACGCCAAGTTGCACAAGCTACCGAAGGGGAAGGTGGATCGAGCCAGCTGGCTGAACTCAAAGCTGTCCAACTAGCTCTGGACATTGCTGAAAGAGAGAAGTGGCCAAGGCTCTACCTCTACACTGATTCATGGATGGTAGCCAATGGTCTGTGGGGTTGGCTGGAAAGGTGGAAGAAGGCCAACTGGCAGCGTAGAGGAAAACCAATCTGGGCTGCTGATGACTGGAAAGACATTGCCACTCGGGTGAAGAATCTACCTGTGAAAGTCCGCCATGTAGATGCCCATGTCCCCAAGAGTCGGGCTAACGAGGAACATCGTAACAACCAAAAAGTGGATCAGGCTGCAAAAATAGAGGTGTCCCAGATAGACTTGGACTGGCAACATAAGGGAGAGTTGTTCCTAGCTCGATGGGCCCACGATGCCTCAGGCCATCAGGGCAGAGATGCCACCTATAAGTGGGCACGAGATCGAGGGGTGGATCTAACCATGGACAGTATCTCCCAGGTGATCCATGAATGTGAGACATGTGCTGCCATCAAACAGGCCAAGCGGGTGAAGCCCCTGTGGTGTGGTGGACGATGGTCCAAATACAAGTATGGGGAGGCCTGGCAGATTGATTACATCACACTGCCTCAGACCCGCCAAGGCAAGCGCTGTGTGCTCACCGTGGTAGAAGCCACCACTGGGTGGCTGGAGACCTACCCTGTGCCTCATGCCACAGCCCAGAACACCATCCTAGGTCTGGAAAAGCAAGTCCTTTGGAGGCATGGTACCCCCGAGAGAATTGAATCTGACAACGGGACTCACTTCAAGAACAGCCTTATCAACCCCTGGGCTAGAGAACATGGCATTGAGTGGGTGTACCATATCCCTTACCATGCACCAGCTGCAGGCAAAGTAGAACGGTGCAATGGACTGCTGAAAACCACCTTGAAAGCACTGGGTGGGGGGACTTTCAAAAACTGGGAGATGCATTTAGCAAAGGCCACCTGGTTAGTTAACACCCGAGGTTCCACCAACCGAGCAGGCCCTGCCCACTCTGAACCCCTACAAACAACAGATGGGGATAAGGTTCCAGTGGTACACATGAGAGGTATGCTTGGGAAAACCGTTTGGGTTAATTCTGCCTCGAGTAAAGACAAACCTATCCGTGGGGTTGTCTTCGCACAGGGACCAGGTTGCACCTGGTGGGAGATGCAGAAAGATGGAGAGACCCGATGCATACCTCAAGGGGACCTTGTTGTGGGGTAACTACCCATGGTACTGCACTTGTACCAGTGTCTGTATGTATATATGTATATATGTATATAATTCAAGCGATGCATGTGTGTATTTAGTTAAAAGAGTTATGTTTGATGTAACATGTTAGTATGGGAAAAATTCGGGGTGGATAATGTTGGGGGGTGGGAATTCCCTTTCTTTTTTCCTTGAGGAATTTTCTCCCATACTATGTTACCAAGTCAACAAATGGCTGGGTACTTAGGGAAACAAAAGAACTGGCCACGGAAGGGAGGAACCCACCTGGGGCTGCTGTCCTCACCTGGGTGTGTGCTGGGCACTCGGGACTTGGTGTGGAGATTGGAGAGACTACTCTCATCAGCACTGCGGGTTTTCCTGCCAATTTTTTCCTCTCTGCTGGAAAAAACCCCGACATCCAAAACCTGTCCTTCCCTGCCTCGCTGGGAGCTGAGCTGCAGACCCTGCTGCCTCAGCCTTTGCTCCTCTGTAGCCCTGCCCGTCCCGCCTGCCGAGACCTCCAGGGATCCCTACCACAGCTCTGCAGCTCGATACATCTCGCCTGCCACCCGGAATTTGTGCTCCTACTGCGGCCCCAGCCTGCCTGGACAGGAGAGCCCAGACAGACCCCAGGATCAGCTGCCCAGGGAGGTTTGTGAAGCCTTTCTTCCATCCCTTCCCGGATCCCGGGCTGCCATCACTGCGTGCTCCCCGAGCTCGCTCCGGAGCGCCCCCTGCAGCCGCGGGGGAACCATCGCACCTGCCCTGCTCACCGGGAGCCGCCAGCGCCCCTGCCGGCTGTGACTGGAACTGCACCAAAGGGGAAAGGGCCTGACAGCCGAGAGAGGCTGCACTGGGTTTGTGGTTCTGTTTGCTGTCACCACTGTAGTTATTGTTGTTTGTTTGCCTGTTCATATATCTGTATTTTAGTAAAGAACTGTTATTCCTATTCCTTATATCTTTGCCTGAAAGCCCCTTAATTTCAAAATTATAACAATTCAGAGAGAAGGGGGTTGCATCCTTCACTTCAAGGGAGGTTCCTGTCTTCCTGAACAGACATCTGTCTTTTCAAACCAAGAAATAGTGTAAGTCTGATGTCTTTGGCTGGGAGTTGGAGATACATGATGATAGTCATACGGCCAATATTTTATAAAAGTAACATTATCAAAACCTTCTGGTAAGGGTACTCCAACTAAACAGGTTGAGAAAGGTTTGTAAGGACTCGTGTTAGATAGACAGATGGTATCAGAGCCTGTGGATTTGGCTAAAGTAACCCAAACATTTGGTTTTGGTTGATTTACAGGTAAGGCTTCACTACAGAGGCTAAAACAAAAGGGTAAAAACAGCATGCACTCATGCAAAGAGTAAAATTCCATTCTTCTCTTGAGCTGTTTCTGGCAGGCCATTTTCTTCTGATGATCCTGCGCAGTTCAGGTCTGGGTGCTTGCCTCTTGGCTTCCACTCGCGGGGTTGCTGGCTGATGTGGAAGCGTCAGCAGGTTCTGATGCGTGGTACGGGCTCACATTCTTTGCTGGAACCCACTTGAGTCCTCCACCTGTGGAAACACACCCAAACCTTTCCCTCATGTTATAAGATTATATGGTCCTTCTATTTGCCCTGAATCTAAGTTTTTAATTAAAACTGGGGGGTGCTCTTTCAGTTTTGCTTTTTTGCTGTTCTAGAAATGTCTGTAAATGAGGGGGTCAGGCTCTTCTGCAGAGCTATTTAAGAAATTGTACACATACAAGGCTTTGTTCAACCTACTTTGAGGTGTAGCCTGGGCTCCTCCCCCTTTCTGTTGATCTAAAATGCGTTTTAGAGTTTGATGTGTTCTTTCTATCATTCCTTGACTTGTAGGAGAGTAAGGAATGCCAAATATGTGGTGAACACCACAGTCATTTAAAAATGTAGCTTGTTTTTGTGAGACATAAGAAGGACAATTATCAGTTTTAATTTCTTGGGGGATACCTAAAAACACTTGTAAAAAATGCTGGCAAACATACTGCACTATTTCTCTTAAAGCTGCCAGGAGAAAAGGTCTGTCTAGGACATCAGTGATATTCTGTAGAATTTTGTAAGCTTCAAGAGTAAGGGACTTGGGGGATTTGGTGCCATTGTCTCTTTTAAACAAATCAAAAAGTGGGGTGAATTTATCAGCAGTGATCTCTAACACTAGCTTGACTCAAATTATCTCTCCTGTAATT
The DNA here is from genome assembly GCA_020086605.1 of Lanius collurio. Classification (NCBI taxonomy): domain Eukaryota; kingdom Metazoa; phylum Chordata; class Aves; order Passeriformes; family Laniidae; genus Lanius; species Lanius collurio. The sequence continues at coordinate 11,559 of JACBWW010001494.1, forward strand.
GATTGTCTTGTCAATTCCCACTCCAAATATTCCCAGGGAGCAGTTTGGTGTATTTTTGGTTCAGGAGGTAGCACCAGCAGATTTTTGGAATTCGGTATCTCTTTTTGAGATGCAAGATCTTTTCTGTTCTCTGGCGAGACTCCAGGGCTCGTTGCAAACACATCTGGTTGGTTTTTGGGGTTTTGTAATTCTGGGATTAATGTTGGAGAATTGTTAGGGTTCAGTGTCTCATTGTGGATTGAGAACTCTGTCCCATACACTGGTTGGAACTTAGAGCTTTTTGTGAACCAAAGTTGTTTTTCTAAATTCCCCTCTATTGGAATCAAAGAGTTAGCGCTATCTGTGGGGGTAAGACAGTGTCCTGTTTCCCCTGCATTTATTATAACGCTTGAGGTGAGGGGTTGGCTCCACTCTCCCCCTCTCCGTTGCGGTGTCTGTGCGTTTGGCGGTGGTTGTGCTGAAGGTGCCTGAAGCGATGTGGTTGGGTTCGGGGCCATGGGCGCTGAGGCTGGAAGTGCATCGGGGTGGACTGGCAGCGGTGCGGGTAGGCTGGGCTGGGTCGGTGGCGTTGGTGGTGGAGGCAGTTTACAGGCGGGCGGCAGCGGAACGGAGGCTGGTGTTGGCGGATGGCAGGCGGTCAGGGGGTGCTGTGGCGGATGCAGGCGGCAGCGCGGTTGCGGAAGGATACGCCATTGACGCAGCAGGAACTGGCTGTGGCAGCCTTGGGTTGCATCCAGCAGATGGATACGGCTGGAGCGGGTGTGGCAGCCAGCGTGCATGCGTGGGAGGCCCAGGCAGCGCAGTGCGCCACGGGCCTATGGCGGATGCTGGTGGCGGTGCTATGGAGCTGAGGGTCTGCGGCGGGGGCAGCGCCGCACCGCACAGGGCGGTGCCGTGGAGCGGCGGGGCCACGCCGTGCGTGGCTTCTGCGGGAACGGGACGCATGGGGGGCTGCAGTGGAGTGGTGGGCATGGGAGGGCAAGCATCAGGCTGCTTCGGTGCCGCAGCACTGAGAGATGGAGGCGGAGTTGACACTGCTATTTGCGCTGGACCGGGAGCTTGCTGGGCAGAAGCGGAGCATTGCATTGATGGTGCCCCCCCTCCAGAAGCCTCCAGCACCCCACAGCAGGTTGGGAGCTCCAGGGACCATCCCGGATGCCCCTTCCCCACTCCTCTCTGCCCCACGGCCGCCTCAGCACCAGGAACCCCCCATGAAACCCCCAGGGAGGGACAGGGGTTTGAGGACCCCCCGTTGGGTTCCACTCCCTCGAGAGCCCCAAAGAACAAGAAATCAAGTTGTAGGGACAAGAAGGGACTCCCACAGGAACTCCTTTCCTGCTGTCCCCCCTGCCCTTATCCCCCTCTCAGACACTTTCCCTCCGTCCCCACGTCCCTTCTCACTCACCCAAGAGCTCCTCGGGCCACAGCCGGAGGCTTCCAGCACCCAGAGCGGGGTGACATGGGGGGAACAC
>JACBWW010001495.1:0-13027 GCA_020086605.1 Lanius collurio
TGTTTCTTGAATAGGCTCGGGTTTTGTGCTATCAGGGAATCCGGAGTAGCTCCTGCAGGTGACCTTAATAGGGACAGCAATCTGTGGTCGTTTGACACGTCTATCCCCCATGTGATGATGCAGAGGAATAGCTAATCCTGTAAAAAGCAAGCCAAGCTACACGGGATTTCTGGAGTTTACCCACAGGGCATTTTTATTTCATTTCTCTCCCAAATTTCCCTCCCTTCCCTCTTCAGCCAGCCCAAGCAGAGGAGGACAGCACACCTCTGTCCTGACAGGCAGTTTACAAACATCGTGTTCCTGGGGCTGCACACCCGGAGAGCCTTTGGAGACACAAAGGGGCCATAAACACCAGGATGAGGCCCTTGGCAGGGGTCCTGTGGGCCGTTACCGGTGGAGCAGGGCAGGATGTGGGATCCGAGCAGCACCTGCTGCAGAGCCATCGAGTAACAGAGCCCAGGCACCGCCCTTGGGGACAGGTGGCTTTGCCTTCCCCCACCTTTAGCCCTTCTTTTTTTTCCTTCTCCATGCACATGGGTTTTTTTTAAATTTCCCCCTATTATTTTTCCATTTCTGCTACTCACACCACCCCCTTTCTCTTCCTGCTTTGCAACTTTTTTCCCTCTCTCTGAAAAAATAACGAGGGAAGATGTGGTGTCTCCCTTTGTCCTAATTTCCTGGTAGGACTGATTTCAGAGCTGCTGTTTCTGAGAATTTCTCTTGGTGTTACACACACACCTGGTACTGACAGGGAGATGCACTGCAGGGTGACTGACCTTAAACAAGCAGGGAAGTCCTTACAGCAGCGTATATTCGTAGTAAATTCTACAAACAATGGTATCTAAAGTAAGGCTTCTGCCAGGGATAGGTGTTTCAGTGGAACATTGTTGTGACAGATTCTTGAAAGCTGGGAGAAAAAGCGAGAAAAAGCACATATGGAGAGAGCCAGGGTTACACAGTCACTGAAATTGTGTTTTATCTTCACCCACCTCAGAGCCTTTTGCTCCCTGACTCCTCCTTCGAGGCCTGGGTCTTGTCAGTGCTAAGAGAAGGGGTCTCCACTGGGGAAAAAGCCTCATTGCTCTGGGCAGATGCTGAAGCAGGCTGACAGAAAGAGCTGTAATGGTAAAGCAGCCCCAAAGGCCAGGGAATCCCATCCCGAGGGCCATCCTTGTCCACCTCAGAGAGCTGTCTGCAGATCCTGGTGCTGCCAAGGGGGCTCGTGAGCAAATCTGGGCTTGCTCTGTCCTCTCAGGTTTGCTACTCCTGCCTTTCATCCAGCGTTTCCCAGCAATGTCTCTCTCCAGAAGCAGCAGAGGGGGAAGCTGAGGCACAGAGGTGCAGCTTTTTCCACAGCACGTTGTGGGATCCCATTCCAACCCTTTCATCACTGGGAGTGTGGCACTGCCCATCTCAGCCCCTGAAGGATTCATTTCCAACTCAAGCTCCCACCACGTGTTCAGCGCCCTGAACACAAGGGTAAGCCTCATGCAGAACTTACTTCTAGAACAGCACAAACCAAGGATTTGGGAGACCTGGGATCTGTTTCCCACATTTGCTGAGGAAAGGGATGTGAGCCAGGCTCTGTTCCTTGGCAGGGGACGGTAACCCTTGCTCATATGCTTCAGCTGGTGGGTCTGTGGGAGCAGACCTCTGCCTGTGCTGTGGTGCCTTCAGAAGCTCAGCTGAGAGCCTGACCTGTGGTTTGAGCACAGGAAGAGACACAAAGAGGCTCAAACCCCAGTTCTGAAACACTGTGGTTGGGTGGTGTTTGCTTTTCATACCCCTGAAACACAGAGAAGTCACTGCCCAGAGAGGCGTGGACACGGGAGAGACCATCCCTGTTAGGCAACAAGCAATTATAAAATCTAATCATCTTCCTCTGGGGCTCTTCCTGAGGGGTTTTCTAGCACTGAGCACCAATATCAGTCATATCCCCTGTCCTGGCAGCAGAGCTCAGCACCAGAGGTGAGATCTGCACCCTCCCTGTCACGTCCCCTGCTCTCACTGCAGGGACGTGTGAACTCTGCAGCTCTCTTTGACCCACTTAAACACAGGTGGTTTTCTCTGAGAGCAAGAGGAGTGATTTCCTCCCACAGAGCTGCCCTGGCTCTCCCAGGGAAAGGACAAAGCTGCCTTTGGGGTCTGTGTTCCCCTCTGGGAGTGGCTGGAAGGGGGCAGAGGAGCGAGGAGCCGTGTGAGACAAGCACGGGAGGCAAAGGGGCACATGCTCCACTCCGGGGCTGTTGTCAGGATGCTCCCCCCTCTCTGACATTTTAGAAGCCCCATCTCTAAGAGACACACGTGATGGAGAGATCTGGGTTTCGCTTCTGAAACCCAGAGAGTTTGTGCTTTGTCGTGACTTTTCACTGCGAATGAGAACAGGTCCCAAACCCAGGCTAGAAACCAGAAGGAAAATAAGAAGGAGCTCCAATTAAAAGTGAAAACCTTGTGACAATTTGGCTGGCTCTTGTGGTTTGGGAACCTCAGAAGTTTTTAACATTTGGGGTTGGCAATACTTTTAAATTACAGGGAATAACTTGCCTTTTTATAGAGTCTTTCATCAGGATGATCCCAGCCGGCTTCTTCTCCAGCTAAACCCACAACTATCATCACAGTGGAAGTGGAAGGTGAGGCTGGCAGAGCTGGCCAGAGGTTCCCAAAGAACCTTTGCCAAAGGAATGGGACCTTCTCCAACCCCACCTGACCAGGACTTGGCTTTCAGAATCATTGCAAGGTGGAAAATGCAACACAGATCCCCGCACCAGGGACGCTCAGGTGACACCAGGGACTTTGCAGCGTGGGTCTGTCTTCCTTCCTGCTCCCTCAGTAGCTGTTTCCAAAGCAGTCCATGGCTGTTTTGCTTGGATGAAGAGGATATTCCATGTTTTCTCAGGCAGGCAACAGACTTCTAGCAGCTGGCTTGATTTTTAGGCAAATCTGTCCCGTGTTGTCTCTGAGTCAGAGTAGGAAAGCTGGGAGATGGTTCGAATGCAGGGATACGGATGGTGCATCTTATGGAGATCATTTTAAACACAAACAAACACCTCATTGTGTTATTATGCAATAATGAACATGATTTACTGGGTCTATATATATGAAATGAAATCATTAACTAATGAGCCTACAGTTTAATCTTAATTTTCACTGAAGTTTTTAACTACAGGAAACTGCCAGAAACACACAAAATTCATCCTTTCCCGTGGTTAAATGATTCAGAGCCTGGGTGGCTCCCCCATGCCAACCCAAGGCCAGTAGTTTCGTGACACATTCTTTCTACCACATCCAAGGACATGAGGAATCTCTCCAGAAAGTGGGAAGGCCCAGATGCTAACCACTTCACACAAGAAACTGGTTTCAGGCCAGCCACCAAAGGACTCCTCAAAGAAATACATCAAGCCTGGGCAAGGAAGAGCCACTCAACTCCCAGCACTGAAGAGCCCTGGACCAGGGTCTGGAGCATTTTGAGATGCTGCTGAATATTAATCCATCCAGCAGCAAGGCTCCTCACTTGAATCAGGCTGGTTTGCTCCTGGAATCCCATATAGAACACAATGGTACAATAGACCTGCAGTATATAATTATCATGCTGTATCTGCTTTCCTATCACAGGTATTTTTAGATGTGTCAGTTTGAAATCTAGGATTTAGTGCACAGAGCCTAATGGATTGTTCTTTCCTTCCCCCTCTTTTAATGTCAACTCTCAATATGCATGAAACAGACATAAAAGCACTTTTTGTGCAGGTGCTGTGAATCTCTTAGCACAGATGACAAGGGGAGATGGTATTCTAGATTCATTGAGCTTCAGAGGAGACAGAACTCGATGATCCAGCCTGAGCTCCTGCACAGAGACAGCTCAGGTTTCCCCCACAGCCCCTCCCCGAGCCCAGCAGCTCTGCAGATCCCAGGAAAGGCCCAATGGATCTCCGTCCTCCAGGGGTGGCTTGATGCTCCCTTGTAGGACCACACTCAGGGCCCAGAAAGGAGAAGAGGGGAAAGCCACTCTGATTCTGTGCAGTCCTTCAAGACCTCAGTTCTGCCCAGCTGAAATCTGGCACCATCACAAGAGGAGCCAGAGCAGCCAGCTCCAGGCTCCTCTGTGAAGGAACCTGAAATCCTCCACCTGCCTGAGGCTGGATTTGGTCTCAGAGGCTGCAGTGCTGATTTACTGTAGCCTACAGGCACTTCCTCCTGTCTGGAAGGCAAGAAATTGGCTTGGACTTGACTCAGGGCCAGGTGGGTCCACACCTCCTCCCCCCAAAGGCACGGAGGGTTCGCAGCATCCCCCCAGAAATGGGTGACCCAAAGGGCTCCTCAGCCCACGGGGAGCACTCAGAGGCTCTGTGGTGAGGGGGGACAAGGTGGGGACCAGCCCTCCCTGTAGCTGTGGGCTGTCATGGTGGGGTGCACGGAGGAGAAGGAGCTGAGGTGGTGTTTGATCTAGAGACCCCCAGGGCAAAAAGGGGAAAAAATTGGAACCTGTTGTGCTCTGACTTTTAGTTTACCAAAATGGCATTGCTATAGCAGGATTCTGGATATGCTCTACCCCACTAGGGACTGTCCTCTGAGGGGTTTTTTTGGCAGACACATGAGAAATCCCTTGTTTTGGCAACGGTGATAGTCCAGTTGTCTGAATTCTGCCACTGGGTGCCTTTTACACTGCTGATCTCCTGCTGCATCTGCCCCTGGGCACCGCTCCAGAGAGACCTACAGAGATCTATAAGCACAGACGTGTTCCCTGAGCTCACAGAGGTGTGCAAACCCCATGAAGATGTGCAGCCAGGGTAACACACCTTTCCTCTCAGCAGAGCTCCCCTGTGCCCAGCACACATCCACAACCACAATCCCAGAGCAGGTTTGTCCCAGAGATCCAGGGAGGCTTGGCATGGCTCACTCCCTGGGCCAGGAACACCAAAACCAGACCCATTCACCCTGACCCAATATTGCCACCTGGTAGGCTCCTTTTTTTTTGCTTCTGGTTTACTGTTTCTCCATAGAAACTTCAAGTAAGAATCACAGAGGCTTTTATAAATCTTTTTTTTTTTAAACTAACTCAATATCAGCACAGCATCAGAGTAAATAAAAGGGCAGCTCTGACTGCAATTGTAGTACTCGGCAAACTGGCAATTTTTGATTGTGTGAATGATGCTCTGGGAGTGTAGGAGAGGCATAACTGAGACAAAAAGAAAATCCTTCTGCTTATTTAAGCTGTCACTGCTGTAGAACAGAAACCCTTGTGGAAACCAGCGATTCATGGGAGCAGATTTTCCAAGTCCCCCTATTCAGGCATTTCAGCCCAAGGTAAACAACTCAGTTCTGGTAGTTAACCCCACCCTGCTTGAGGTTGAAGTGAAGCATTTGGTTCCAGTATGTGATATTTACTTAATAGCTGTTATCAAGTTATTAAGAGATCCCCCTTCCATCGCCCCCAGCTGCGTGCTGGATGTGTCCCCACGGGTCCCACAGCAGAACCAGCAACCCGCCCTGCAGAGAGCAGTCACTGAGCAAACAAGTAAAGAACAAGGCAGCCAAAGATAAGGGGGGAGTGGGGGAGGGCAAAAATGTCTATTTTCATGAAGGCAATAAATGGTGAGAAAATCTGTTCACAGAATTGTAGAATCATGGTGTGGTTTGGATTGGGAGGGAGCTTAAGTACCCTGGGCAGGGACACCTCCCACTGTCCCAGGCTGCTCCAAGCCCCATCTAACCTGGTCCTGGACACATCCAGGGATGGAGCAGCCACAGCTGCTCTGGGCACCCTGTGCCAGGGCCTGCCCACCCTCACAGGGAAGTAAAATCCATCTGGAGCAGGTTTTGTGTGCTGCACCCACGGACAGCACTGGAGTGGATTTGACACTTCCCAGCTTTGACTTGAGGAGCATTTGGGTGGCACTGTGTTCCAGCACACCAGGAAAAAGCTTATCTGGAGGGTGCTGGAGCTTAGGCTAGTGCAGACAGTCCCATGAGGTCCTCCTGTGGTGTCCTCCAGGGTGGCAGGCAGGGACATCTCCGGGACAGCACATTGCCCAGGGCACTGGGTTTGGCTGGACCACATTGTTCAGTTGCTGTAGGGAAAGGGAGGCAGGTCCCAAACCTACCCCTCTGCCCCTGGGGTCTGGCCCCAGCCCTGCCCCTCACCCTTTAGAGCCCCCCAGGCTCCTGCTGGGGCTCCCAGGAGCAGAGATGTACCACCAGATGTACCATGTCATGCATGATGCCTAGTGCATTCCTTTGGGGAGATAACAATACCAGTTGGTCTATTTTTAATTCAGTTCCTTGACAGAACATTTAGCTGTTCCTCTTAGAGAAGAATTTTGTAATGGGTTCCTATCATGTCAATTTGGAAAGTGTTCCAGCCTCCCACTACTGAGAAGTGTAAAACTATTGGCAACATATGGCATCCCCGTGGAGCTATTTAATTGTACAAAGGGCTGCCAAAAGATAAAAAGGGACTCAGGGAAAAAAAAAAGAAAAAAAAAAACAACAACCAACACAACTACTACAGCTCTGTTCTTCCCCTTTCAGCATCTAACAGCATAGCAGCTTGTTACATTTCCTAAATCCTCTCTCAAACAAAGCTGGGCTGCTGCTTCCGTGCTTAATAAGCTGGGGACTCGCTTGGTGTAACCATGGATTTGACTCAAACCCAAGTTTCCAGTGGCTGAATTTTGATACCAGTTGGTGGTGGTGGCTGCCCAGAGTGGGACCTGTGTTCCTCCTGCCCCATAACCCCAGTGCTTGTTGTAGGGCTCGGCTTTGGGGATGGGGAGTTGGTGGGGTAGGAAGAGCCATGGGCAGGGTAGGAGTGGATGTGGAGCCTGGAGGGGGCAGGGGGAGACCCCAGGCAGCTGAGGGTGCCCCTGATGTGTCTGCATCTCAAACTAGACCCCAAGGGCAGCCTCTAAGGGCTGTTTCTCAGGGGCTGTGGGTGTATTGATGTTGAACTCACTGTCATACAAACAGGAGAACACATCTCGAGGGTCCTAAGGAGCAACATCAATTATATGGTAGTTTTTAGGAGAGTTTGAAAGATTTTCTTCAGAGCAGCTGGCAAAAATCAGTGACTGGCCTTCAGGCATGGCCTCACGGGGCGTGAGCATGGTCTTGTTTCACCCCTTCACTCTGTGCTGGGCAAAAATGATTCTGGTTTGAGGATCTCTGCCCAAGAAAGCCATCAACACCATCCCTGGGCATGTGGGGTTTGAGGATCTCTGCCCAAGAAAGCCATCAACACCATCCCTGGGCATGTGGCACCTTCACCTGCACCAGCACATCCCTGCTCCATACCCAGGCACGGGCACAACACCCTGCCAAGGTGAAGACAAAGTAGAACATGCAACACAACTCTCTTTATTTGATTTTTCAGCTCACTCCCCAGAAGAAGCCTCCACATCCTGAGGACACTCTGAAGATTGGTAGGGTCCTCACATCCACAGTTGATTCCTGGCCTGGGGAAACGCCTCTCCTGCCCCATGTTCACTTCATGAACAGAGAAAACAAACCACCCTTGTGAAGGATGTGAGGGGACTCAAGGCCAAAACATACCCACAATGAAACAAGGAGCAAGAGAGCTTGCTGTGTCAGAGGCTGGAAGGCTGCAAAAAATTTGTGGCACTGTTGAAATGCCAGTAAAGGGAAGGAAAGGCCTGAAAACTCCAAGGAATCTACATTATTCTTCTTGAACAGTGCAAACCCCACACAGCCATGGCATGTTTGTGGGTAGAAAGGCCAGAGCTCCCTCAGGGTTTTTACGGGGACACAAGAAGGGGTTAACTGAAAGAATAAGGAGGGGAAAAAAACAAAGCGACACACAATGCAGGGAAGGTGTCAGCCAAGATCTCTTTGGATTCTTCAGAGAGAAGAGGTGGAACAGAAACCAAAAATACCCAGTCTGTCACTAAAACCGCCCCTGTGCTGAAAACCTGGAGAGGCACAGACTGCACAGCTCTGGGAGGAGCTCCAGGTTTCACCCTCACTGCACAGGCAATGCAATTGCAGGAAGTCTGGATCACCTGGATCCTCCTCTTGGATGGAAAAACACAAGGCATTTAAATGGGTTCTCAGAAAATCTTCTGAGCCTATTTCTCAAAATCAATTTTGACCAATAATTTTCTCCTCTTGCAGGTATTAGACTGAGGTTGTGATGAGTCCTCATCCCCATCCCTGCCAAGAGCATCTTGCTGCTGCCCTGAGGGTCTCTCAGACCACCCTCTCCAGCAGCACTAGGGACAGTGCAGCTGTGACCATTCCTGTCCTCCCCTCCACTGGTGGCCCTCACTGGAGTGACTGGAAAACCCTGTAGGGAACCTATGTCTCATCCCCATGGAATAGCTAAGCAGATCTTTTGCCTGCTTTCTGCTTTTCAGCCAGCATTTCCTGACAATAAAGTCAGGAATAGCCTGACAGAGATATAAATATCTTGACTGAGATATAAGATGGCTAAATCCCAGAGTCTTTCCTATCCCAATCCTAAGTCACCGAGGTGATTTGGGGAAGTTCTGCTGTGATACCAGCACAGACGTGAGGTTTGGCCTCTGTGGGAGGAAGAAGCCTGAGTGCATTACTCCACTAAGGGCTGTTCAGCTCCCCACTGGATGCATTATTTATAGCAGGACTTGCAGTAAATTAGTGTGTAATGAGCTCTCAGATTGAGATTTGTGTTGGCCCAGTCCCACTAATGCAGCCTAAGGAAAATCCTGCACAAAGGGGTGTCACAGGATCCACCAACAGCACCCACAAAAACTTCCCTGTGCTCCTAAAATCATTCTTGGGTAGTTTTTGCATAAATTGGAGCAAAAGGTGTCATTGTCAAGGCCAATCTAGTCTTTATTAGTGCACGTTGGCTTTCATTAGAAAAAGCTTTTATTGCCTGGCAAATAATCACATCTGGGAGGCCTGATAGGGAAAAATCACTGCCTAAAATCACCTCAATCAGAAGAGTAACAAATGAATGAACTCACTTTCTTTTCCTAAGTTGGGCTGGACATCATTACTAAAGGAATTATTTCACTGTGAAGAAAGTTGACAGCTCAAACAAAAACTAGAACTCTTTTCTTGACCAAATTTATTTAAAGAACTCATCTCTGTCCTCGTTCCCTTTTGCAGTACAGCTGAGCTGTCATTCCAAAGCCAGGGATTATGAGGTTGTCCTGACAGCTTTGTGTCATGGCACACAGTATTTGGGGACTCCACAAATGGGATCTGCAGGATGCACCTGGCAGGAACCAGCAGCAGGGGACCCTCAGGACCACCAGGAGAGCTGGGGTTGGACTGGGCCCAGAGTGGTTCCTCAGTGAGGTTTCCCCATATGGAAAATCAAGAGCTGGGAAATCTCTGGGTGCCAGAGATGGTGAGTACATGTGTTTCTCTATTTATATGATCCTCCTCTGCCTTTCAGCAATCCCTTTCTGCTGCTCCCACAGACTTCCCATCTCCCTGAGGTGCCTTCTCCCATCCATCCCAGTCTCACACCCACTGGAATTCACTCTTTCCTTGGTTTCACCCAGCAACTCTGCTCTCCTGGCTCTGTGTGACACAAGGAGACTCCTGTCCCTCCTGGAACCTCTGAAAAGTGTTGAGGACAGCAGAATCCTGAGCTCCCTGAGGGAACACAGGAGTGGGTTGGACATGAGGGGCTGGATTAGCTCAAGGAAAAGCCAGAGCTGGTTCCAGGTTTGTGTGGCCCTAAACTCAAGGATAGCATGCTTTCTTCTTTTTAATAAGGATGGTTTTAATGATGGTTTCATCCCAGTGTGAGTTGGGAAAGTTTTTTAACATCTCAGCATTTTTCACTGGGTTGGAAAATGCTTCCTACTGGGCTCTGAAAAGGAGTGGAGCTTGCTGTCTCTCCCTAGTTGTAGTATGGCAGTGGAATGATGAATCCATTCAAACCAAACCAAGCAACCAACCAAAACCAAAAGAAAACCCAAACAGATGAGAAATAAACAAAAGAGAGGATGAGTATGGCTGGTGCAGGATGCCCCCTTTTGCTGCAGAATATCTTGGTGTGGAGCAAGACTCTCTGGGCTCTCTTCTCAAACACTGGCCCACCCTAAAATTGCTTTTTCTTTATTTGGCTGGGCCATTTAAAACCCACCCAGAGACCTGCACTTGCAGGCACCAGAGGAATCTTCAAGTAGAAGAAATGCTCAGGAGAAACCTCAGCTTTTGGCAGAGGGGTCTTTTTTCTGTCAGATCTAAATTGCAATATCAGTAACCTGAGCTCTTTTAAATAATACTCCAACCACAGGAACCACATGTGCAGGAGAAAAGGTTGCTAATTTCTCAGAAAAGTTTCTTGTTTCGCTTATTTTCTTGTTGCAATAAGGTTTTGCTGTTGGGTGAGTAGGGGAACAAGGTTGTTCTTATTGTTACAAAATGAGAACAGAAGAAGGCAATCTGACTACTCTTTCTTCAGCTACCCAGTGATGTCAGAAGTAGTGCTCAGGGTATTCCCAGTAGGAGAGAGGCTGTGGTCACCTGCAGACCCTGGGAACAAAGATTGTTCCATCAAATTTATGACAGAAATTCCCAATGCTGGAGAAGACACCTTAGACCTTCCAGAGCCTAAAGGGGTTCCAAGAAAGCTGGAGAGGGACTTTGGACAAGGGTCTGCAGTGCCAGGACACAGGGAATGGCTTCCCACTGTGAGAGGGCAGGATTGGATGGGATCTTGGGCAGGAATTGTTCCCTGTGAGGGTGGGCAGGCCCTGGCACAGGGTGCCCAGAGCAGCTGTGGCTGCCCCTGGATCCCTGGCAGTGCCCAAGGCCAGGCTGGACAGGGCTTGGAGCAGCCTGGGACAGTGGGAGGTGTCCCTGCCATGGCAGGGGGTGGAACAAGAGCTCCAAAGGGACAGAAGAAGAGATGAATCAACAAACTCCCTCAGAGTGTAGAAACTGCAGGACTAAAATGAGACTTGCCAAAACTCGAGCTGAGTTACAACTTGCAAGTATATTTTAAATAAAAAATCTTAGGTCACACAGACAAAAAAGAAAGCAAGTTGGATGAAATAAAAAACAAATGTAGTTACAGAAAAAATCCTAAATGATTTCAGTTTTCAATAAAGAGGCTGCTGCAGGGTACAAGGGCACAGGGACGATCACTAATGGGCATGAGATTTATAAAAATGGAAATTTCAGCATCCAAGGTGAAAGCAAAACTGAAAGAGCTTTAATGCACTGAAGCCAGGGGGAACAAATAATCCAACCCAGACTCCTGAAAGAACTGGCACACGAAATCATGAGTCCACTCTCTGGGATTTTTACTACATAAATCGAGCAGAAAAAATGACAAGCCCAGTTCTCCTATTTTAAAAAAGAAATAAAGGATCAAGGCAACTGGAGACATCAAGAGTATGCAAAGCTCAGAATAAATTTGCAAGGAAAGAATAATTAAAGACCCGAAGGTAAATGGAAAATTGGATCAAATATAACAAATAAAACACTTGGATGATCCTGACGAGGGAGGTAATAGAAGCAGAATGGAATGTAATAGTACAAAGTGCAGAGCTGTGCACACTGGGAGTAATAACAGGAATTTCTGCTTGGAGCTTGGGCCTCATCACTTGGAAATGACAGAACAGGAGAGAAAGTTGTTTCCACTCATCTATCACAGGGAATGGGGAGCTGCCAGTGTGGCTCAGCTCTGGAAAAGGCTTATCCCAGGCAATGTTTTTCCCACTAGGAATGGGTGAATGTGAGTACTGCATCCCTGCCCAGGTGTGACCACATCCAGGAGCTCTGCAAAGCTCTCATCCCTTGAAGGACAGCGATGGGAAGGGACGGGGAAAGGCTCTGGAAGAGGCCGAGCTCATGCATGGAGAGAGGGAGGGTTGGCCAGTGCAGGAGGAACAAACAATGGCCAAAAGAAACCTGAATGCAATGAGAGAAGGGGAATAAACAGAGAGGTGGAAGAAAACTACTTAAGCTAAAGGACTGTCTTGGAACAAGAACAAATGCAGCATGCAGGCCATGAAAGCATTTGGGAAGTTACAAGTTACAAGTTACTTAATAGAAGAGCAGTAAGGATCTGGAAAAGTCTCCTGAAGATGAGGAGAAGGAGGAAATGAACCTTGGCTTGGAGAAGAGACAGAGACATTCCTTGCAGGCTGTGTGGTGTGGGTGATGGAGGTCTTTTCTCATCCTCTGGGCTTACAGCTGGGGAGGGGGATGTGGAAGAAGGGGACGGGCAGGATGTGAAAGGTGTGGCTCAGCATTCCTGCAGCACAGCCCGACGTGCCTGGTTGCTTCTCCTGGAGGGGCAGCAATGATGGTCCCCACTCAAGAGCCTCCAGGATCTCTGAATGTTCAACCTTTCACACGACTCTCTTGGGAAAATCACCTGGTTTGCCACAACTCTATTGCCTTTGCTACTGAAGTAATGTTTTGGGTGTTAATGTTGATATTTGTGCAGACAAAATAAAACTGAAAGTGAGGAAAAATAGAACTACCAGTAGATTTTCAGTTGAAAGACAAGAAGGCCAGACCTGGGCATTATTTATTTGGAAGGGGCAGGGCTGGGAAAGGCCACAAGCGCCTGCTTTCACCCAAGATATTGGTGCTTGGCTGTGGTGTTTCTAAAAACTGATGCTGCAGCAGAAGGGACTCCCCATCCCTTACTGGGTAAAGTGCTGGTCCTTTGCAGAAGGGCTGTGCTTTGAGACTGGACATCAATCCATCAGCTTTCTCTGTGTGAATGTTATCTCAGCTTTCTCTGTGTGAATGTTATCTCAGCTTTCTCCCCCTTCCACGGCTCAGAGTCAGCTCCATGGACAAAGAGCCTAAACCCACACAGAGCTGTGTCCAGAAGTGTGGGCTGGGCACATCTCTGCAGGGTCCTGGTGTTGAGAGGGTTAATTGTGCAGGGAGGAGCTGGGAGACAGGTTCAGGTGTCACTTGCACTTCCCTTGCTCTGGCTGGCTTTCACTGTGCTCTTCCCCATTCAAAATACACCCCATGGGCAGGGTTAGCTGGTGCTGCTACTGAAGCAGGAGGCAGAGCAGGGCCTGGACTTTGAGGTATCGCTGCA
>JACBWW010001496.1:0-13024 GCA_020086605.1 Lanius collurio
GATGGTGCAGAGCAAAACATGCAAATATATTGATGATCCTGAGCCTCGAGGATGCAGCTAAACCCATTCAAAAGTAATTTCTGGAAAGTTGAACCTGGTTTACATTTTCTTGACTTTGGCTGTGCCAGCTTTACCAGTCATTTATAAAAAAGCAAATGAAAAACTCAAACGGAAAAGGACAAAAACACAACCAACCAAACAAACCCACACAAACCAATCAAACAAATAGATAAAAACCCCCAAATAAAACCAAAAGGAACAAGGAATTTGTATAAGTTAAGGAAAATTCCTCATAACTACATCTCAGAGCCTATCTAGCCCTTGAAAAGGCTCAGATGTTTAAAGGGACATTCTCGTTTCTTTCAAGAGCAATACTTGAATATTTCTTTTCTCTGATCAACAGATTTCTCCAGGGACATCTAGTAGTCAAGATACCACAAAATGGTAGTGACAGAACAGACAACATTCAATAGAACCCAGTAATTTGGAAATTAGGCTGTCACCACAGTTGTGATAAAGGAGATAAAGGCTTGGTCTTTTCCCAGAGTTCAAGCTCATACTCTTTTTCTGGTTAAGAAAATGTTGCAATCACATTCAGCTCAGTCATGTTTTCTACCCAGGTTATTTGGTTAAGCACTGAGCAAGTACATGACAAGAAACTAGACTAAGTGAAAAGCTCTAGAAAGGGTTTAAGAAATGTAAATTCTAATCTAAAATAGTTTACATAAAACAAGTTTAAAGCTATGATTGATAAAACAAAAGAATTTGTTTAAATCCTAGTTTTCCACATTCTCTCACTGTCTTACCACTACTTAAACTACATTCAGCCACTTCTACTTGACTTCAACTTCTAGTCTGTTTTAAAATATATTGCAAATTCCACATTCCAAGAATCTCAGAAACATTTTTCTTCTGTTAAGATCTGTAGTGGCAGACAGCGTCATTGTTCTAACTAAACATTGCAAAAAAGAGACCTAAATGGCTTATCTTAAAACTGACATAAACCAGTCAGAAAATTAATGCAAAACCCTTTCAGTGGATTTGAAGATATAAATTATAATGATAATTTATCTTTTACATAGATCTTTTTTTGGTCATCTGATGATTAAATATTTACCAAAAAGAAAGACTCAGTCTTGATGGTCTCAAAAATCAGTTTGTCTCATTGCCCCTGTAGAAATCTTTGGCAATATTATCTAGGCTGCTCCAGGTACTATTGTTCTCTTTTGATTCAGATACATAATTGTGATGCAGTAAAATATAAGAATGAGAATAGATGGAAGAAAGAAAAAAAAAGCATATCTTCATAGCTCACTTGTTAGCCCATTCATCAAGTAAAGGAGATATTTTTCTTCTAGGAAGTGTTTCTGGACTGTGTTAATCATGTATATCTTATTTTGTGGAGCAAAAGAAATGTTTATTTTCCTCATCACCACCTTTTCCTTTTTAATAGTAGGTTCTCAGCCATAAAAATCTCAGCCTGATAATTCCCTTTAGGTAACTGAACAGAGTATTTCTCTTCTCACTGGAATGATGATTTCTATCCTCTTCCTGGGTTCCTAGTTCAGCTTGGCTTGTTTTTGTTTTTTGGGTTTTGGGTTTTCTCCCCACAAATTCTCTGTGCAGTATCATAGTTTATTTGCCAGATATGAAATCCATTCAAGGGTTTTCAAGGGTACAAGGAACCATTGGACTTCTGTACTTGACCAAAGGAATGTGGCTCTTAGAAGCAGTAATTTGAGAAATCATCTCCCCTTCCATCCCTCCTAGGATAAGTATTTGTGGGTTTAAGACCAACTCCAAGGAACATGGTCAAATACATAAAAGACTGCAAGGAGACAGATGGAGGGAAGCAGTCTTGCGTCATTAGATAATGATTAGCTGCTTGTCCCTTGGAAAGGTAAAGAAGTCTCTTTTTCTAAAACATTTTCTCCATCCAAATTTGCCCAGGTAGAATTGGGTTTCTGTACTGCCTATTGCACAATGAGATTGAGATATTTTTTCAGTCCTGTATGGATTTCACTAATAACAATTAATAACAGCATTATCCATTTCAGAGAACATGAAAATTAAGTAAAGTTTTACTGCTACTGAGGAGTAACCTCAGAGATTTAGATAAATTTTCCTTCTAATAACACTCATTGTTACGTCTTAAAACTTTCTAAATGAAATGCCAATGAACAATTAAAATATAAGTGTTCTTCACTGTCTGTCAGTGAGACTTCTTTGAGATTACTTATTGGCATTTTTCTGCAAAGCACATTAAAATAATTTCATTTTTACAGGATTTTAATCTATTATGTTGGATGTACCTTTGCTATTGAAGTTGATTGTGGGAGTAGCATACTCTATTGATGGATTACCACTATCTTTCAAACTTCAAGGTCTTATTTCTGTCAAACATTTGAAATGGTAGGCATCTATGATTTTTTTTTGTTGTTTTTCTGGGTTTTGTCCTGAAACATAAATCAACTAAAAAGGAAGGCTTGACTTTTAGACAAGTAAACCTATCATAGCACTATGCTGCTGTTGAATCCAATTTACGAAACCTTGCTTCAATGGCTTGACATACTTGATATGCAATTAAACTACTGCCCTGGGAAGCTCCAAGTGGAATGGAAACTCCATTCAAGTCTGTGGATATTTCAGCAGTCCTTAAGTTTGTGTTGGAGTTTCTAACACATCTTGCTGCTGATTTCTTTTAGAGAATGGTAAGGAGGTTAAGCAATGCTGTAGTTTGGGGACGTGAGGGATGCTCTTGAGGGACTCTGTGGGTTTATGCCCTCAATAAAACATACCATCCAGCAGAGGAGTAGGTATAAGCTTTGGTTCATTTACATATTGTATTCTGAAATATATGATGGCATGTGTGGGAAACAAGCCTATGAAACCATATTATTCTTCACTTCAGATTTCAAATTACATACAACACATTTTATTCAGTGAATATGGCAATTATTCTTAGTTAAAATACCAATTCCAGCTAATTGAAAGAGATGGAAATTGGTATCACCCTATGAAATGCTGTTCATCTCTTTCATCATGCTTGTTAAAGTATGACATAAGACTGCAAGGAATCTGGGCAAACCCACCTCATGTCCTGTTATTCTCTAATAGCTCTCACAAATTTTTTTGTATGTGTCTTTAAATAAAGTAAGTATTTTTCTTTCACTACTCCCTCTGTTCTATAGTCTGAGTCTTCTAATAGTTAGCAATCTCCTAATTTCCAGTCTAAATTTATTTTCTGCCAATTGCCAACATTGCCCTTTAGTTTAAAAAGTTCTTTCCCCTCGAGGGCGTTTTACTACCCTGCTCATTCTCAGTGTATTTATAGAGAGAAATCATGTCTGTTCCCACTATTTGTTTCAGTATTTGCTTTTTAAAGTGTGCTGTAAATGACACAGAGTTGCTGTTGCTCCCTGATTAGATTGCTGAACTCCTTAAAGCCAGAGGATGGCTGTTTAAACCAGTAAAAATATTTGCATCGATACTTGGGAATGGTCCTGTAGGTAAATATCTATTTGTATGGAGTGCATTGAGCCTGAATGCAATGCACATGGATTTTAATCTTAGCAGCAGCTTCTTCATATCTAAAGAATGACACCTGCCATGTTTCAAAAATACCTGCATTGGAAAGTTTTTGCAGCAACCAACCTTCCTCAGCAGCTACATCTGCTGACACAGAAGTAGGGCAGGGAGAGATAACGAAAGAAAGATAAAGGATACTATTTAGCCAGAGTCAAAAACTATTCATTACCATGAGCTGCTTCAGTACATTTTAGTAGGTTTTAATAGTTTTAATTCTTTTCTGACTGCTTTCTCACTACAAACTTGAAGTTCATTGCCCTCTGTACAAAGAGAAACCTGTTTGATCTGTGTCTAATGAAATCTTACCTAAATGTTTAAAGCAAACTATTGATTGAACAATTATACGTCGTTTATGCTGAAGTGTTATCTATTCCCCCATTCAGTCCTCTGTTTCTTTATCTGACATTCTATAGATCCTTGTTATAACTCTATTTATAAGAACTGACACATTTAGACTGTAAATCAATTTTCCCGATTTTCATTGTATTGGAAAATTGCTCCTTTCATTGTATTGGAAAGGATTTCCTCCTTTCAAAGGACAGGTTCAGTGTAGCACTAACATTTAATTGACCCACCAGGTTTTCTACTGAATTCCTTGCCAAAGTTGCCCAGGTGAAGTAATCTGCAGTATTCTTATTGCTGAAAAAGCTATTTTAGTCTAAAATTAATGTTGAACTTTCTCATCTTTGAAATAAATGTGTAGAAGNCCTGGTATCCGTTTGACTGTGCTCCATTGCATTAATTATGGCATGAAAGGTATGAATAAATATTAACATGGTTGGATCTATGAATTTCATCTTCAGATCATTAATTTCAAAGTCCTATAAATGGTTTGTAGACACTACTGAGGTTTTAAAATATATTATCTCTATAGTCTCTGCAAAGCATACAGAGTGAGAGTTCTCAGGTGGTCTTAAGTGACTAGAAGTGGAAGAATTAAATAAAGACAGTCAAGTCTCTGTGGAAGTATGAAAGCAGCATGTCTCAAATAAATCTTAATACTTGAAAACTTATGAACTTAAAAAAAAAATATTAAATGTTTGTGAAAGACATTTTTTTATACCTATTGGAAAGTAGTACTTTCTAGTAGGAGTTTTTATGAGATTCATTTAGATTGCAACAAAATAGCAGTCATAACCTTAAAAATAAATTTATTTTCTCTGGGATTTTCTATTAAAAATTACTGGTTTCCATTTGTTAGTATGGATTCCCTGAAATAAACACTTGAGTTCAATATAATATTTAGTTTTATTTAAATATTTAACTCTCAAAATTGGAAACTTAATGTGGTATCAACCCTTTAGGTTGCGGGATGCCTCTGCTAGTAAACATTTCAAAATGAAGAATACATGTGAAGATGCCTGATGCCTAAAAAACAAGAAACAAATTCTACATAAAATAAGTTGAACCATACAGAAAAGAAAGAAAAAATGAACATGTTTTTGTTTCATCACTGTTGGTATCTGATGTTTCTTTCTTGTGTTTTTTTCCTGTTTATCTTTTTTTGTAGTAAAATTCTGAAAAGAAGCAAACAGAAAAAAAAGAGGAAACTGTGCTTATCTTTACTTTTTTGTTGTCTGGGAAACTGCCTTCATTGCCATATTTCTGCTAAATAGTCACTATCTAAATAGAGACACTTGCGAATTCTTTCATTTAAAATTGTGTTGATACATGTACACTGCAGGTTTTGTAAGAGTATTTTATAGAGCAATATAAATTTTCACAAAAATATTTTATCTCAAATAAAGTCTAGTATCACAACCACAAAAGATACATTTCCACATTTGATTAAAAAATTCATAGACATGACTAATACTCACCAGATCAATTTTGAAAACTGATACATTTAAAAACCAATAAATCTCAAATATTATAAGCTAGTCAGAGAAAGACTAGATGAATTTCAAGATATCACTGCCAGGAGTCACAGAAAATAGAATAACTTGGACTCATTTGCACTTACATAGGTATTCTTGCAAATTCGGAACATTTCAGCTACTATGAGTTCTGAAATAGAGAATCCCTGTTCTCCTGCATGTACACAGTGGAGTAGTTGTACTGTAGATGAAGCAAAACAAGTGGCCTGTTGTGATGAAAAAAAGCAGCAAGACATGTTAGATTACAATTTCTGAAATTTCTGAAAATTTTGTTAAGAAGTTTATTAAAACTGGAAGTTTATGAAATTTTAACAGTGAGTTAACTGTTATAAATGTTAATTTCATGCTGCAGTGAATTTAAAGAGTAAATTTCAGAAGGGACTACCCATGTGTCATGCATTCCTATTAACAGTCACTGCCTTCTGAATTGAGAAGGAATTTTAAAACAGCTGTGAAATAGAATTTGTATGGATACAAATAGCAAAAAAATGCCTCCTCAACTATTTTGCCAGTTAACTCCAGCTTGCTTTCACAGACATGTATTTAGGCTAAGAGAGGTCTTAGGAATAAGGTAAAAACCTTCACCACCAACAAAGAAGCTATCAGTAGACTAGAGGTTACAGCTGCATGTTTTTTCCTAAATTCTTTTGTAAATTCTAAGTGAAACTATGTTCCTCATTATTTCTTCTAGCTTCCATGTAGCAGGAAAATTTTTATTTTTTTACATCGATAATATACAATGCCAAGTTTAAATAAACACAACTAAACCAAAAAAAAAAAAAAAAAAAAAAAAAAAAAAAAAAAAATTTGTTCACACACAGCTTTAGAACCTGCTGCAGATAGCAAAAAGTTAACACTGCTTTAGGAATATATGGTACCTCTAAAGTTCTAAAAGGAAAATACATTGAGGTCATGTAACCTCTTGAACTGGAATTATTTGGGTGATGACAGAATGCTGGGGAATAGTGTTATTTCCCTGTTAATATTGTTTTCTCAACATCTGTTTGTTTATGGCTTCAGGAACATAACATTGAATTTGAGTTTCATCTTGATATGGTGTGCTCTGTCTTCAGTTCAACAGAATCATTTTTTTCTGCCTTCTGTTCTTTATGCTGTTCTACTGATTAAAGGTGACGAATGAGGAAAAAGAAGAAAATAAAAGAGTAGAAAAACATGAATGCAAGATAGATGAGAAGCATTAAAAATGAGGCAGATAACTCTGAGTGAGTGAATAGGGGCAAGGATTAAGAAGAAGTGGTGGTAAAAATGGTAAGAAGACTGCTAGTCACAGATATTAGTGTTTCTAAATTCCTAGACATAAGGATGGACTGTTGCCTGTTCCATCCTTCTAACACTCTCCTACCCACTAGATTATAGATGTCTAACATGTTCCTTCATTTTTACAGGGAGTATGACTGTACCAAGACATCAGTAACTCATGTATAGCTTTTCATCTGCTTCTACAGTGTTGATATTTCAATCATTTGGTTTTTCTGTATTTGATGAAGGCTATCATTTTATATTGAATAGACTGAGATAACTGGACACTCATAATTTTCTGACACTTTCCTTCTGGCTCTGAACTCGAAAGAGGACAAATAATTCCACCTTCTATGAAAAACTGAGGAAAAAATATTTTAACTCCTGTTTTTGCAGGTGCTAGCCTTCACCCTGGGGTAATATTCAGTGCTATTACTTGTTTAAGAACTGACACATAGTCTTGTGTACCCATTACACTCTTAAATCTGAAAAAAACCTGAAGGTTCTCCCTATATTGTTTGAATTTATTCTCAAAAAAAAAAGAAACATAAACTACCATTTGTGACAATTATCATGCTGCTAGCTGTAGCTCATTGTGTGAAGAGGAAGAAGGTAAATTACAGATATGTTAAATGGAGATTACATTAATTAGAGAGGGAATGTCATAGGGTGAAGCCTATAAAAAAGCATCATTTAAATAAGACCTTGGTTATATCTACCCATCTCTATCATGTTAAATTTTTGGGCTGGGATCACTAACAAAGCACAGACTATAATTATGGAGATGGCTTACCCTAAAGAGGTGGACTATGCCCACCGTCCGCTAATGCTTTAGGAAAGAAAGATGCATTGAATAACTGCTAACAGCTTTTCGTCCATGTAATGCATCTAGGCCGGAGCCCCAAAAGATGACAGCAATTTAGTTATCAAAAGGCAATTGACCTAGTGTAGAGAACTTTGTATTTTTTCTCATAATTTCTGACTGTTACAACTGGACAGATGGGAATGGAAGAGAGTGTCTTGTTAAAGTGGGGCAA
Organism: Lanius collurio; assembly: GCA_020086605.1. Classification (NCBI taxonomy): domain Eukaryota; kingdom Metazoa; phylum Chordata; class Aves; order Passeriformes; family Laniidae; genus Lanius; species Lanius collurio. Next base: position 7,763 of record JACBWW010001496.1, read on the forward strand.
TGCTGTTCTGAGCCAACTTCCTGCTCCATCTTGAGGCTCAGCCCTCTGCCTGGACTCACACCCTGGAGGAGGGCAAAAAGAGTTGGCTGTGCATGCTTGCACAAATCAACACAAAAATGTAGTTTATGTAAGAGGAATGTACCAGGTTAACTACAAAGTGAAACGGATGGGCCTTCTCTCTCTCATTCTCCTCTTTGACAGTCTCGCAACCTCAGCTCTAGACCATTCATGTGGCAGGACCAACGTGGGATCTAAGGTCTGATGATATTCTTTGTTCTCTCTTTCCCTCTTCTGTCTCTTTCTCTCCTCCCTTGTTTTACTTGGGCAAAGCACAGCCGTCATATTCTACTCTGTGTTTTGCACTGAAGTCTGTTGTGGGAGTGAGGAGAATGTGGAAGTGTGCTGTGGCTTGTTAGTCAGCACCTTTAGGGAGTTTGTTGTGGGAGTTGAGAACTTACAGAAGTGTACTGTAAAAAATTAAGAGTTTTTCAGCCACTGTTCTTGTGGAAGTGTGCTGTAAGATTTTAAGAGATTGTTAGCTAATATCTCTTGAGTATAAAAAGTGGACTGGTTGCCAGAATTTAAGGTGACTATACAATAAAATATAAGAGTTCCCTGATACACATCTGGTGTCTTTGTTCAGCCTGATGAGAATTCATAACAAACATCACACTCCCTACCAATGGGTTGTGACACTTAGGACATGAGAAAGTCAAGAGATTGGCCTTGGGTTATGTCTCTGGTGGCTTAAGCAGAATTTTTAGGATAGAAAGCAATAAATAATGAAGACAGTAACTGATCCTGGGGAAAGCAGACCCACAGATGTGCTCATCAGTGGCAAAGGCTAAACTCACTTTGCCGTCCAGGGCTTGGACATCTCAGACAGGTGGAATAAATGTCCTGTTCCCTTGAGACCATGATGCTGATCACAGCTGGACTAGAGAACTTGTCTGATGTAGGCACCCTATGCAGACTTGTGTGTGTGCACATATGAGATAGAATAGGAATTGATATCTAACTCTTGTACTCATCCTACATAGTAAATAAATCTTAGATTTTGTGTTACAGGGTTTCATCACATTTAACTTTCCCTCTGATTGAGAACAAAAACCTTGGCAGCACAATGACACCTTATTTACTTACTTCTGATCAGTTATTGCATAACTTGGAAATATACTCGCAAGTCCTTATTGTTTCTTTTATGTTCTGTGTTTGGGCCTTATAAAAGTTGGTCAGTTACACAGGGAAAATGGAACCCACATGAAATGTCTCTGGGCAGGAGGAAGATCAGCTGATTTGCAGTGTGGTAAGACTAATTAGTAGGGAACAAAGGAAAGTAAAGGGTACAAGTTGGAATAGTTGTGGGAGGCAGAAGAGGGCTGTGAGGAGACAGACATATTTTAAACAATGTGTAGTGTCTTCTAAAACTGATGTGGAGGCAAGAAGACAACTCTCATTCCTGCTACTAGGGAAGAAAAGGAGGGGTAGGTGATGACAAATAACTTCAGAGAGGTCTCTTCTGCTGCTAATTAAAAATTTAAGGGCAATATTAACAAAGATGTAATCCTCTCCCATTATCTGCTTTTGCACCTGCTCATGCTCTGCAGATAGTGATGGTCATTCAAGCTTGAGCAGGAACTAATTTCCTGAGGAAGTACGGCAGCCACTTATTCCACCTCTTCCTAGTGGTGTCTCTTGAACAGTTTTCTTGGGATCCTCATTAAAGTTATCCTACTAAATAAGTGACGGCTTTTCAAAACTTGTGCTCCTCTCCTAGCATTGTCTTCATGGGAATCTGCACAGATGTAGGTGCCTTAATTGCAAATGATCTGGATTCTAGAATAAATCATGAGATGTGATATTGACTGTTCATAAATTAAGGACATTCAAGATAAAAGAAAAAAACCAAAGAACACCAACCAAGTGATACAAATAAAATTGGTAAGGTGGTATTAGTAATGCTGGAATTTAAGAGGAAAAATTGCCATTTTTGGCATAAAAATAAATCCTGTGTAAAAGTCAGAGTTGGAAGAAAACAATTCAGCAATTCTGATGATGTGTCTGTATTAATATCAACTTTTTGATCACCTCTGAAATTTCAGCGTGACATTTATTCTAATTCTTTTTGTGCCACTCTTGAGATTCTCATAGAAAAAAAAAGTTATTGCTGATGTAATGAATTACTTGGTTAAGACAAAAAGAGTAGTATTTATGTTCAGAAGATTACATCAGATTACAAGTTTTTTTTTCTGTATGCAAAATAAAGGATGATATGTATAACCCCATTTTCTCTAAACACAGAAATATTAACCCATGAATTTTTAATTAAACTTTACTTACACCACTCATCTCAGGAAGCCCTAAGTCTTCCAATTCATTGAAAACAAGGTTTCTTTTAAACAGTTTTGTTTGTTTGTTTGTTTGTTTGTTTAAGTAAACCAGTCTCAGTATAATGATAATACAGCAATTTTTCTTTTCTAAAGGGTTTTTTCATTTCAGGCTTTCAAAGCAGCTTAGAAGTACTAAGGAAAACACTTTTTAAAGGAAGTTATATTAACTTACTGATGCTCTTGTTAAACTCTGGAAAATTCTCACTAACTTCAGTCAGAATAAAACCAGGCCAGTGCTGAGTGTCTTGGGATACTGTTCCCCCACACTATCCACACTCTCAAGTTATTTTACATAACTGATGCTTTTAGGAAATAAATACTCCTTATTCACACTTCACACTGAAGCAAGAGCCATGATTCATTTAATTAAACAGCAAAGAGCTATGGCAACCTTATTCAGAGTTCTGGGCTTGAATTTCAGATTATGGAGGGGGGGGGGTGTTGTTTGTTTTTTTGTTGGGTTTTTTTTTGGGGGGGGTTGTTGTTTTTTTTTTTTTATTTTTAGTAAAGATTAGGAAAAGAGAAAAGCTGTGCATAAATGTGCTCCATGGGAAGGAAATAATTTTTAATTATTGCTCCTTAATAGGGAAATAAGCTTGTAACAAAATTCAAAACAGGAATTTTGGAAGTTTTGAAAATTTCCATTAATGTTTCTTCCATTTTTGACTATTTAGCCATTTGCCCATGGGCTTCTGCTGAGACAGGGGAAACAAGTAATTTTCCACTTTGTCCAGCAGCTGCTGACAGAAATTACCACAATTCCTCCAAGTGGCTCAGGTCTGTTCAGTACAGGTAAAGAGTAGTGCTATAAGCAGCATTTCTGTATCACCTTCTTTCACTCTCTCACAGGGACATACACATTTATGCACCTTGCATGGGGTGCTGCAGAGTCCTGATGTGGAATATAGTCCTGCAGCCCTTGCCAAGGATAGCAGAGCAGGCACAACCAGAGCTGCCACAACGTGACTATCCAAGAGATGTCTGAGGGCAAGTCAGGAAGGCAAGGATCACCAAAGGAAGTCATGTCACAGGTATCCCTACAGCACAGGCCAAGCAATGGCCAGGGCTAAGGGGCTGAGCTCCAGCACAGCCCTCATGGGAGGAGGAGACACATAGAGGCTGATCCCAGACCTTATCCAAAGTCACTGCTACCCAGCAGCAAAAGTGACTCTGACCTCCCTCCCCAGCCCCAGAAGGAGAATGGGATAGGATGGACACTGCAGAACTTGTTGCCCCCAGAGCCGTAGTGATCTCACAAACATTTGTATATAATAGAACAGCTAGAATAAATCACTGCTTCTCCTCTCTCAAATATGGAGGAAGAACTCTTGGTTACAACTTGTTAGTTTTCCTGCAACAGAGCTGAGTTTCACCCAACACCTGTCCATTATCTGAGTATTGCTTATGGTCTCAGCTATTCACTCACATGGTAGTGCAAATGACTATTGAATCCTTGTATTGCTGTACAACTACAAATGCTATTTAAGCAAAAATCAAATATTCAGTGTTTTGTATCATGTTCTGTTGAGCTTTGATTGGTTACCCCTCCTTCTCGGACCAGGGTAAGAGAGCAGAGGAGGCTGCTGTTCTGCAAAGTTCTTTATTTCACAGTCTTGTAGTTTTCTGAAGGCAGAGTTCAAGGGGGTTACATGATAAAGCCAAGCAGCAACAGCAAACAGCAGGCAGAAAACAGCTTCTTCTTCTAATTCTAATCTCTTTTATATTTTCTATATTTTTCCTTACAGAAGTGTGGATTATATTTGTTAATTGACCAATAAGATTAACACAGTTTTTTTAGCCGGTCCTGGTCTAATTCCAACAGTCCTAAGTCTTACACAAGTGTTACATAGGTATTACACAGATTCGTGTTTATAGTATCTATCAGCTCTTATTTATGTGAACACTATCTAAAAAATCTGAACAGGATTAATTCCATCTATATTTCATCTAAAGTAAAGAATTCTGTGAAGAGCTAGCACTGCTGCAGTACAGAACTGTGTTTAAGGTCTCTACTGCAGCATTTCAATGTTTAAGGCACTTAGCGTATATTTCTACTAAAAGTTAAAAATCTATATTTCTATTTCACTTTGGTGGGACTTCATGTATCTCAGCTTGTCCAATGGTTTTAATTCAACCCCTGTGCTTTGGTTTTCCTCTGGGCCTGAGTCCAGAGAAGTTTTCACTCCAACAATCTTCTCTTCCCAGTACTGTGGACAATAGTGGTGATTGTCAGCTCCAAGCATCAGAAGAGAATTTGTTTTATATAATACTGATTGGACCACTCTGCTCAATTGCATATGTGTTGAAGACAATTAATGTAGTTAAATAATTTGCTAAACTACCTGAGGTACATTTCTTGAACATACTCATTTGAACTTCATATTCATATATCATATCATGCCATTCATATGCATAACATATTTGTTTGCATTTCTTGGCCATTATCTACTTTTTTCATAGAGTTCTAAAAATTAGATTTGAGTATATAGACTGATATGTGTGAAACAGCAGTCCTTCACAATCCTAATTCCCCTGAAATAGCTTCTAGTTTATTATCCAAAATTACTTCATTGCAGATACTACGTCTGGTGAATATTGCCTTGGTGATTCACAAGAATGCTAGCTAATGTTTTGATAAGTTGAGTTACAGGGGAAAATATGACAACATAATCAGCTGTCAGAGATTTCTTCTGCATGTGAATAAAATATTTGCCTGTTGATGCAAGGTATATCAGGAATTCTCAAGGAGAAAGATGGAGCTCTGGAACATTCAGTATTGTACTAAAATTAGAGGATGAATATTTTTCACAACCAGATGCAAAAAAGAATTACTAGGAATTGTCATGGTTTGACACTGGCCAAATGTCAGGCA
>JACBWW010001497.1:0-13020 GCA_020086605.1 Lanius collurio
AAGCATCATCTGTCAAATTACAAAACTAAACCAATCAAAGACATACCATGCTAGATTATGTCTAATGTCTATTTGTTTAATTGGGGAATTGGTTCATTTTTTTAATGCAATCCTGTATTACACATGTGGCCTCACAATTTAGTGACCTGCTTGCATCAATGTCAATATTTGGATGTTTAAAGAAAAATGTATTTAAATTACTATTTGTAACTGTTAGCAAAATAGACTTTCATTTATGTTCTGTTTCCATTCTAGGAAATAAATGGCTTTCTAACAAAGCAGAATAATACATTAAAAAAATAGCAGAATAAAAAATACAATTACTAATAATTAAAGGTTCAAATCATTGCAAGAGGCAAAGGCTGTCAGGTGCCAAGTAAAAACAAAAGGGTTTAACACATTCTGTTGTGGTCTGTAAGGTATAAAGAGGAAAGAATTTGATCCTTTAAATGTTATTGTGGTTCTCAACAGTGGAACAAGAGGTAGAGAGTCTTAATTAAACTGTGGAGAATCTGCCTCCACTTTGCACCTCCCCTCCTGTCCCACCCGTCCCCTGGGGGGGAAATAAAGGGTGCCTGAACTCTTCCTGTAGATGTGCAGAGAGGGACCTTCATTTGTCTTTTCCCATAGGAACCCCCTTGGGAGACCAAAGGAATAAAAGATTTCATCAAACCCTCAGCACTCAGATGGATCCGAGGGAAAGGTTACACTCACTGCTGGCATCTTGGGAAAACAACCTGGAAAGGACTCATGGAGATTTTCTAACCCTCCTAAATCCCATCTGTATAATCTGAACCTCAAGGAGTCCTGATAGATATTTAAAACACAGCTAAAAGTGATTTTTAACTAGGATACAAAGGATGTCTGCAACAGGCAAAGAAATATCAGTGTATCTTAACTTTAGCTGTTTTGAAATGATGTGGAAACTGGTGGATTTTATCTGAGCTAATAAAAAAATAAGCTAAACAGCAAATGCAATACTCTGAAGAGAGCTCTGAGGAGAGCAGTAAGAATAATTATGGCCAAAAGAAATGTGTTTTAAGAAGGCAGACTGGAAGATTTAGGCCTGAATAGTCTTACAAAGGTCATGTGAAGTAGGTAAAATGCTGATAAAATGGCTGTTAGAAAGCAGGCAAAATTTTTGTTCAGCATTTTTTAACCTATGTAAAAGTTACTCGTCTCCTTACGGTTTTAAATTCATTTTGCCAAAATTATACTTTTGTTTTTATTTCTACAACTAGCCCATCTGTTGGCATCCTTAATATTTCTTGGATTAACTTTAATGTATCAGCTCCCACACACTGTTTTTGCAAGGTACATGAGCACAGGCATGAGGGCTCGTGCAGTTAATTGTGCAGTAAAATCATCTATCTCTAAATTACCAGTCAGGTAAGGGTCTATAAATTGTCCTCTCTTCAGGGAAACTAATATAACTAAATTAATCATTATTAAGCTAATTTCTGAAACCTGATATAATAAGTTAGAATAATGTTTGTACCTTTACAAATATGTAGTAGAGTCCAGGGTGAAAAACAACTGCAGAATATTAAAGAATTTACAGATTCTGAATGACAGTGCTGATTTACTTATTTTCTTCCAGTAATAATGCATTAAACCCCTCTTCATTTCTTCAATTTGTGGGTTAGGATCTCTGCCTTTCCTGACATTTATTGAGCTCTTCCCTAGCTCTGTTTAACCCCTGCAGCACAGGAGGGTTCATTTGGTGCTTCCCACCCATTCCCCAGCTCAGGTGGGGTCCTGGCAGCTCCTGAACCTGCTTTTAATGATCAGCTTGTTTTTTCCAAATTTTGCACTCTGTGTTCTAGGCAGGCACTCAACTCTGTATCTGCATTTTCTGTGAGGTCACTGTAAAACCATTATGTTACTTAATATATTTAAATATTTAGGCTATTAACGAATTTTAAACTTCATTAATCTTGCTGTCTGTTTTCAGCTTTCCTCAGCCTAAGTGGTTTTCTTCTTATATGTATTTTCGTTTTTAGAAAGTCTAAAAATGGGAGGTATTCATCCTTGAACAAATCAACTGGATTTTGAGTAATCTGTTTTGTCTTCACTTTAAAAAAAAATATACTGCACTTGGAAGATTTTAGGTTTAAGAACAATATTGCTGCTGTCAGAGTCCTCCTGAGTGACTGGAAGTTGAGAGAAAATGATCCCAGACTTCTAGTCTTGTCTTAAATACAACATTCCTCACCCCATTCCTGCTGCAGAAGTTTTGCTTTCACTAGATGTTGTCCTCCATATTTTTGAGGCTTTTTAATTTTTTTTGCTTAACCAGTCGTCTTCCTAATATTTTTTTTTTAAAGTCATCACCTTATCGACTCTTTCTGTTCAGATCTAAATTTTAGATAGAGAGCAAAGTTTTTCTTTGCTGTGTTTAATTGTAAGAGGGTTCTAAAAATAGTCCTACAGATTTTAAAATGATGAACCAGGGTCCTGCAAAACCCAGCTCAGATTTACTTTTAAGTGTGGTATTAAGCTATTTATTATTATAACAGCTATTAATCTGGCTATTTAAGGCAGTCTCATAACATACACACATCTCAATTTAATTGCAGAGATATGCAGAGTTTGATTCAAATGGCAGCTCTTCAATGTCTTACAGTTTAAAACAGGAATATAAGATCAGATTTAAATTTGACAAAAATAAAATACAAAGCAAGACCAGGAGCTAGTTACAAGGGTAAATGACCCAATTTGTTTTCAGTTAAAAATCTAGTGGTAGGAACTCTGCTGAATAAAATACACAGTAAAAAGTGATCCTTTCATCCAATTCACTAACACACTATTGCATCCCAGTATTGTTAAAGTTTAACTCCTATATGGATTATATAGTTTTTATATATTTTTTGTTTATAAAATATTTCTTTATAGTTCTGCCTGCCCATTTATCTCAAAGCAGTAGAATGGAGAAAAAGGAAAAAAAATGTTTTTTTCTGTACAGGAAAAGAGAAAAAATTTTTATGTGTGACCAAATAATTTGTTACAGAGAAGGATGCTAATTCAGAGATTTTTACTTCCAGCCTGCTGCCTTTAATCTTTAGGTTGACTTCATTTTAATATAATAAAATATGTCTCTGAAAAATGGAAAATACAGTGGATTCCATACAATCTTCTAACTGATCAATTTGAACTATAGTAAAAATCCAGTAAGTAACAAAAATAAGAACTTAAAAGTGCTCTCATAAAGGCCCTGAAAAAAACCAGAATTGTCTACAATGAGTACATGAACCAGTTCATAAAAGTTATTGTAAATGCCTAAAAACCACACACTGCATAAGTAGAGACACAAACTGGATAACTCTAAAGAAATATTTAAATATTCAGAATTCTTCAGAAACTCTATCATCTTCCCTGAAAAGCCCAGTTGTTGCTGTAATAAATTCAGAGTTTCAGCTCCATGCAGTCTTGAGGTTGGGGTCAAACCTGAGATTTCAGCTCTGACCTCTTTGCCCTTCCCTCATTCACAGGGGCAGGTAAATGGTTTGGTTTGCAGGTTCCACCTTTAACCCCTTCACTACCTGCAAAAACAACCAGCCTGCTCAGCTCCTCTTTTAGCCCCTTTTGGACTCCCCATTAGAATGAGCCATTCCAGCCCTGTGCCCTGTGCTCAGGTGAGACCCCACCTGCAGAGCTGCCCCAGCCCTGGGGCCCAGCACAGGAAGGACCTGGAGCTGCTGGAGAGCCCAGAGGAGGCACCAGGATGGTCAGGGGATGGAGCAGCTCTGCTGGGAGGAAAGGCTGGGAGAGCTGGGAGTGTTCACCTGGACAAGAGAAGCTTTGGGGTGACCTCAGTGTGGCCTTGCAGGACCTGAAGGAGCTGCAGGAAAGATGGAGAGAGACAATTTCCAAGGGATGGAGGGACAGGACACAGGGAATGGCTTCCCACTGCCAGAGGGCAGGGTTAGGTGGAATATTGGGCAGGAATTGTTCCCTGTGAGGGTGGGCAGGCCCTGGCACAGGGTGCCCAGAGCAGCTGTGGCTGCCCCTGGATCCCTGGCAGTGCCCAAGGCCAGGCTGGACGGGGCTGGGAACACCCTGGGACAGTGGGAGGTGTCCCTGCCATGGCAGGGGTGGCACTGGGTGAGTTTAAGGACCCTTCCAACCCAAACCATTCCACACTTCTGTGATCACATCTTATCTGCAAACAAACAGTGATTTTGCTGTCCAGGGTGCAAACAATCCCAATCCAAAGATGACAGTGGAGTCACACCCCCAGACACCTCGAGCTGGCTGGCATGCACCAGAGATTCTGAGGAAAATGCCCCAGGGGTGCACTGCAGCTCTGGACAGTTCTCTTCATAATCCAGGTCACACCAGGTATAAAAGTGGGAAAATTCACTCTTGTACCAGCTGATGTTTTGGATAACTTGTACTTTCAAAACCTTAACAAGATAAACTGGGGAGGAAAATGCATTTGCAATGACATTTAGACATGGTAGGCAGTTACTTGGTAAAGGAAAACAGCTACAGTAGAAGTGTGATGCAATATTTCAATATTGCTGTTGTATCTGCAGAATTCCCCTGTGGTTCTTTATTCTTTAAACTCAATAAAATATTTCTAATGCTGATTAATTTTAGTTGTTTTCTTTGGATTGGTTCTTTTTATTATTCTTCCCTACCCTTGATTCCTGGAAAGCAGCTGAAATCCATTGGTAGGGCAGTAAAGCTGTGAACAGTCTATACCCTGCCCAAAACTGCTTTCTAGATAAATCTGCATTGCCAGTGCTGGCAGAATAACCTATTTCATATGCACTGTCACTTATTTTAACATGGTAACAATGTTCACCTTAATTTTTATAGTTTCAAACAAGCAGAGAAAGCTAATGGAACACTGAGGTTAAAAAAATACCAGTTACTCACATTGCTAACATTGCTAATAGAAAAAAAAAAATGGTTTAATAATGTTTACACTGAAATCTTGATGAGTGTATATATATAAATTGCAAAATTAATTTAGCATTAAAAACCTCATTAAAATTAAGACATTTTAAAATACATCTACAGCAGCAGCTATGATTCACAGTGTGGGAGAAGGCAATTGCTGAGGATTTCTGTGAACTTTGACTGCAGCTGGCATCACCAACCACAGCTCCCAGGAGAACAGCAAATGGTGTGACAGATTAGTTATTTCAGCAGCCATGCAATAAAAGTTACTTTTGGATTCATAGAAAAGTGCTCTTTCAAATGACCAATCCATCCCATTATGGAGAAAAACCAATGCACGTCGTGCCTTTCAGTTTATTTACATTTCTTTGCATTTTAAGGTGGCTTTCCCTGTAGCTCTTTGCTTGTTATACAATTAAAATAATGTTACTTGTGCATCCTTTTGTCAGTGAAGGTAAGAAGGCTAAACAACATTGCATTGATAGGAAATAAGATTATTAGGGGCAGGCTTCTTTCTGACTGGCACAAAGTTCAGGAAATACCATGTCTGAGATTAGTTCCATTGGTCAGAGCACAGTGCTAATAATGGAGCCAATCCCAAAGAGGCCACTCCTTCAAGAGCTGGACTCTGATCCTCAGGGATCCCTCCCAACCCAGAATATTCTGTGATTCTGTGATATGCCAGGATGTCTCCTCACAGGGCTCAGCTGGGACTCACCTGGAGTTTGCATGTTCTGATTTTTTTGGCTGAGATATTTTCTGAGATTGAGATACCAGCTCTGCCCTCCTCTCTCGAGGATGAGTGTTAATGAGAAGGAGTTCCTCAGGTGGAGAGAACTTCAGTTCAGGCTGTGAAATTTGTCAGAATCCCTCCAGAGTGAGGTGAGGTTTGGTCATTTATCAGGCCTGGACCTGTGCAGTGCTTTAGTTCAGATCATCTCTTACTTACTTATTTTACCTCTGTGACATAAGAATTAGGAGAAAACAAACCACAACAAGCTGATCTTTCAGAGCNAAGGGACCCTCACCAGCAGGAGCAGAGGGAGGGGAGGCACAAAACATCAATGGGACCCTCAGAAGGGTGGTCTGTCCCTACCTAACCCCAGGCACTCCCTTCCTGTCCCCACACACACCTATTTATCTATTTCTTTTTTCTCTTTGTTTGTTTGTTTGTTTGTTTCTTTCTTTCTTTCTTTCTTTCTTTCTTTCTTTTTCTTTCTCTCTTTCTCTCTTTCTTTTTTCTTTCTTTTTCTTTCTTTCTTTTTTCTTTCTTTTTCTTTCTTTCTCTTTCTTTCTCTTTCTTTCTTTCTTTCTCTTTCTTTCTTATTTCTTTCTTTGTCTTTTTTCTTTGTCTTTTTTCTTTCTTTCTTTCTTTCTTTCTTTCTTTCTTTCTTTCTTTCTTTCTCTTTTTTTTTCTTCTTTCTTTCTTTCTTTCTTTCTTTCTTTCATTCTTTCTCTTTTTTTTTCTTCTTTCTTTCTTTCTTTCTTTCTTTTCTTTCTTTCTTTCTTTTCTTTCTTTCTTTCTTTCTTTCTTTCTTTCTTTCTTTCTTTCTTTCTTTCTTTCTTTCTTTCTTTCTTTCTTTCTTTCTTTCTTTCTTTCTTTCCTTCCTTCCTTCCTTCCTTCCTTCCTTCCTTCCTTCCTTCTTTCTTCTTTCTTCTTTCTTTCTTTCTTTCTTTCTCTCTCTCTCTCTTTCTTTCTTTCTTTCTTTCTTAACATCTTATGTTACACAGCAGAATGCAGTTATTTATCATTACATCGCTAAAGATTCAGAAGCACAAAGAGCATTTTTCTTAATCCAGGGGCAGTAATTTAACAACTACCAGGCTGCACATGGGATGTTTGCTGGAATAGGTATTTTTTCCTGAATGCAGAGAGCATAAATGGAAAGGGAGGCACTTGAGACCCTGCCTGCAGGGTAGGTCCTTCCAGGTTAGGCCATGGTGCTAATTACACCAAGCTCATGGCTTTGAGCCCTGTAAGGGCCCCTCAGTCAAGAGCTGGACTTGGTGGTCCTTGTGGGTCCCTTCAAACTCAGAATGCCTCAGCCTGGCTCTTGGTGTGCAGATGTGCTCTGGTTGGGGCAGCAGGGCCCTCTCAGCACTGGGCTGAATAGCAGAACACATCTGCAAAGCTTTTTCTTGCCCACAGTCTGTAACCACAGCTTGAAACAGCCTTGAACCAACACTTAGATAATTCCCTTTGATTTCTGTTGGGTAGAGCTCCTTCTAGGATCTGCTGGATCCCAGCAGGCAGGTTCTGTCCATGCTCAGCAAATCTCACTTGAGAACACTGCAGAAAAAACCAAGTGAAAAGTCAATTTATCTCTTTCCAATCACAAGCTTCCAAAGAGTCTTAGCAGAGGTTCTTTTGTCTAAGGAATAAATTGTTGCCTTTCTTTCAAAATTTATTTCAAGCCAATGTTTTTGTCTGGCTACTACATGGATGGCCATTCCAGCAATTATCATCCACCACACCCAAAGTCAATGCATTTGGTATTGAAAGAAACAATATTGACACATCTGAACTTAATGCCACTTAAATCTGCCAAACAGGTATTTGAATGACTTAATTTAGTATTTTCTTAATACATTCTTGCTAGCATTTCCAACATGTATTTTTACTAATGACTTAAGAAACAAACAGAAAACCCAGCATAACCCCAGTACTGAAAGCATATGTGGTATTTTAAATTCTTTCACAATTTTGTTTAAATGACAGTAAAAATAATTTTTTAAAAGGCCTGAAGAGGCATTTATGCTTCTGAAACTGCAGGAGAATATCTCATATACTTCTCTGCAGTGCAAGGCTGTACATTGAGAATTCCAGTCGAAGTTTGTCATACGTATGTCACCTTAGAAGTTTAAAAACCTGAGTGTCTCCAGGATAAAATTGAAAATTCACCAGTTTTATAATATACTTGGGCCTTTGGATAAGAGGTCTGTAGCCAAAATAACAACCTGATACAGATAAATCTTCAAATTCATCAATGAAGAAAATCAGACAATATTAGCAAATTAAAAATCCAGATAATATTAGTAAATTAGAATGTCCTGCCATTTTTCTTCTACCTGGGGAGAACAGGAATTTAAGAAATAGTTTAACTTAAACATGAGCAACCAGTGGCAATAAGATTTGCACAAGTCAGAATTTCCCAGCCTGAGAACAACAGCAAAAGAGAAAACAATGGTTGAAAGATTTTAAGCTGGAAAGGCTGTTATCACTGCAAATGTAGAACTTATAAGTAGAGATTAGATGATACAGGTATTTCCCAATTCTACCAGTTTCAGAATTGTTCTTTTGGGGGTTTGGGCTTGTTGTTTGCTTGGGTTTGTTTTGGGTTTTTTTAGAAATTGTATTTGAATTCCTAGGAATTGATGACAGTTTGAAATTCATTCTGGTTCTGTACCTCTGCAGGTGCCTGCTGCCATCTTGTGTACTTTTGTTGTCATGGGAATGGACATGTCTTACAACCCAAAAAGGTCTGCTAAGATGCACGAAGCAAATTCAGGATTTAATGGATGAAGCCACTCTGCACACCGAGGCATGGACAGTGAAATTGGTGTCCCATCCCTCTGCCTGGGGAGCAGCAGAACCAGCCTGTGCTGAGCTGGGACCCCACTGCCTGTCTCCCTGGGACACTGCAGGGGAGAAGGCACAAAACCAGCAATAGGGCCCAAGAAGGAAGGAGAGGTGGGGGAAGGGGTTTTTAGGATTTGTTTTGCTGCTCTGATTTTGGTTGGTAACAAGTTTAATTTCCCCAAGTCCAGTCTGTTTTGCCTGTGCCAGTGATGGGTTTGTGACCTCTGCCAGTCCTTATCTCAACTCAGGAGCCTTTTGTTACGTTTCCTCTGTGTGGTGCTGCTGTGGAGGGGAGTGATGGAGCAGCTCTGCTGGGCACCCGGCCTCCAGCCAGGGTCAAACCTGCACAAAAGCCCTTTGAGCTCCTCAGGTAAGGAGTATTGCAGAAAATATTATTTTACACAAGGGTTACACTTCTTTGGGAGACATAAACTGTAATTGTAGAATAACTGGTCTAGTTTACAGACACACATGAGTATTATAAAACACTTCTTCCCTGCCCTGTTAGTCTGTCTGCTAAGAGGGGATGAGTAAAACCAGACATGAAATATCTTAATTGCAAAGTGGAATCAGCAGGCGTGTGCAGGATTTGTGCTCTGCTGCAATTTCCAAAGCTGTGGTAATAATATTAATTTTAAAAGATAACTTCAACAAAAGCACATAAAGCTGTATTTAAAATAGGAATGAAAACATACTCAAAATGAAGAAAATGCTATAAAATTTTTCTCAGACATTGTATTGCAGACAAGAAAAGTGTTCAATAATTGGATGTATTGTCAGGGACCATAGCACAGGCTTCTTGGGTTAGAAAGATCTTTGATTTATTTTGGAAAAGAGGTTTGAAAACTGGCAATTCACAGTTTATGCTGTCAGGCTGAAAACAGCAAGGCTGAGGAGATAGCAAAAGTTTGCTGCCATCATGGAGTGGGAAAGACAGGCAGTTCTATCTTCAGTTATACCTCAAGTGTTTGCACTCAAATCCACTGGAATCTGTCTGAAAAAATGAAAATATTATAGCTCTGTACCTCAGCTAGAATAAAAATGAGAAGATAACCACCTCTGACTAAAAACTTAGCTACCTGATGTTTTAGAACTCATCCTGTTCCATACTTCAAATGAGAGAGATTATAATGAGGTTGAAAGGCAATAGCAGGAAAATCTATGATCTCAGATTTCAAACTCTGGTTCACTGCTCAGTCCAGTGAAGTTTGACATGTTTTGAAGGGAGAAAGTGGAATCTCAGAGTTTAAATTCATGCAGAGATGATGTTTTGTTCAGGAAAATTCCCTCACAGAAGTGAGACACAGAACACCCTTATAAAGTGAGCAGTGCCACCCTCACACTGCTTTTGGTCTCAGGTATGAGAGGCAGCAGCACTGTAAAAGCAGAACCCATCCAGAATTCAGATGTGTTCATCATTACCAATTCTTTCCTGGATTATCTGACAAGCAGTCAATCTGCTTTAAAGCTTTAGCTGTTGTGTTTGTGGACCTGGTGGGTGAGAGCCAGAAACACCCCAAATCATTGTCTGTCACTCTGGGTCCATCCCTGGCCATTCCACTCCTCCTGGAGAATCCTCCACTTTATTCACTCTTGGTGCTCAGATCTCGAAATTCCCTCTTAAAAATAACTTTTCTAATTAACCTTTAGTATCAGCCTTTCTTCTACTTTATTTTTTTTCCCTTCAGAGCAGCTCTGCTTAGCACTGCTCCCAACCAAACCAAACCCCAAATACTCTCTTAGGTCTACAAATTAAAAGGAACAGGAACTTGACCTGTTGGTGCATTTCTGTGGAAAATCAATTTCTTAGATCCAATTATTGCTAACACGTTTTTAACAGAGGGGACTCACCTTCCTACACCTCTGTTTTCTTTCCTATTTTTTTTTTTTTCCATTAGCTCTTTTTTTCAGGGATAGTCTGCTATTCATATCTGTGTAATTTATAACACAGGTGTGTCCTAATCCAAGTTTAACCTTTCTAAGTGAATATTTTGAATTAATTTAGTTAATTAATTTGTATCATGTACTCTATGCAAACAGACCCCATAGAGTCCTTTGAGAGGATAAACTACCTTGTTTCTGCAAAATAACTGTCTTTGTTAAAGGCAGTATAAAAGAATACACCTCCAGATTTAGGGTTAATTTATTTATTAACAAGAAAAAAAAAGCACAGTTATCTATGAGTGTCTTCAATCAAAATGAGAAAACAGATTAAATTACTTGGGTTTGCCTTTGCTTTGACTGAGGACTGTTTTTTAATTGAAACAACCTTATTTATTCAGAATTCCACTGAAAAACCTCCTATGCAATCTGCCCAAATAAATCCATTTCTTTGTTAAAGTGATGTTTAATGGAGACTTTAAACCTTAAAACCATTATATCTTACAGATATGATACTGCTGTGATCAGCATGGGACTGGAAATGTTCCAGTCACCATCCCTGAGAGAGTTCAAAAATATGTGGTTGTGGGACTTGAGGACATGTTTATTGGTGAGCACGGGGGTGGTGCTGGGTTCATGGTTGGACTTGAAGATGATCTTAAAAGTCTCTTCCAGATTTTTAATGTTTCTGTGATTCCAAATCAAGAAAAACCAAAGCCAAATTATTCAGTCCTCTGTGTTGAAAACTTCAGGATGTGAGGGGGGTGTTTTTTGTTGTTTTGCTGTTTTCTGGTTTTTTGTTTTTTGTTTTTTGGGTTTTTTTTTTTTGCAAGAATGGTTGAAACAATCAAAAATCTGGGTATAGTAGGAAAAAAGTCCAAAGTCTGAGGTCATGAGGTTGCTCTGGGACTTGGACTGCTGTCCTGCTCACAACTGACAAAAGTTGTGTTATTGAGAAATAGCCCTGAAATTGTTTTACCTTATGAGGAAAGCACTGGTGTTGATGTTAAAGATTTTTAGCTTTTTCATCTGTTTGTAGCTTTGTAGATTCTTAATATGCAGTTGTATAATTTCTAGTGCTTTTCTTGCCCTTTCTCACATTTGAGAACAGTAAGATAACCCTTTCTAACACAGGGGTGTCACACTCCTGAAATTCTGTTCAGCCTTATTTTCAAGAAAATAATTTCTAACAAAAACACTCTGTTTTGCACCAGAATTTTGGAGACATGACCAGAAATAAGGCAGAGAAGCCCATGCAGCAATTCCAAGGGGCAGACCCAACAGTGGGTCTGGGGCAACTGGTCTCTGACTGGATGTCCCACTAGATATCCTAATTAACCTTACAGAAATTATAGGATTGCTGTTCCATGCAGGAAAATAGCTATACTTGTGCACCTGGAAGCTTTCATGAAAGAACTGCTTTTTATCTTACCACTTTCACATTGTTTGGAAATGTTTTTCTTCTCATTGCAGGCAACAGTGTCTTCCAGAGTCCCTAGATCCATGCTCAACCTCTTGCACCTCCTCAGAAAGGTAATTTAAATAAAAGCTAATTGCCTTTACTGATATTTATGGTGATCTCAGTTAAAAGAAAAATAAAATTATAAAGTTTTGCTTTAAAAAAACACTACATTGGGTTTTATAGTTTATTACATTGGGTTTCACAGAATCTCTGTCTGCTGATGATACAGCAAATTTTGCTTTCCAGTTGTGGCTGTGGCTCAGTCTACAGGGTGGGAGAGCAGCCACCAGACCACAGAGGAGGGAGTGGTCCCCACAGAGCCATCCCTTGGGCACAGGATAGAAATCAGGGCAGAAATTTAGCAATATTAACTGGCACAAACCAAGACATAGAGCTGGGGGCTGAAGAATGAGAAAGTTACAGAAAAAGCCAGAAATTAGAATTTTTAATGCCAGTTGAAAACTTCCATAATCAGGTCTTGAACCTGACTCAACCACAGCTGGCTTGGCATGACATTTCAATTAAAAGTTGAGAAGACTTGTCACTGCTAGAGATGAATAGTTTTTAATTAAATATCTCCTGAAAGATCCTGTGAAACAAACTAGGCTAAATACAGAACAATGAGGACAAAATCCAACCTAGTGCAGTCTAATTATTCACTGGCTAATTCCCACAAGTACCTTTTTTACTTTCTCTTTTATAGAATTCAGAATGCATCATAAGGAACATGGCACTGAAAACAGTGCCATTATTGAAGATATGCTACCAAAGCTGAAGGGAGTAGTGCCCTTCAGCTGTAAAAATAGGATTTAGGTGTACTTCTGTACATAATTCCATTCCAGTTTGCCAGGGAAAACCAAGACTGTGCTGCCAGAACCCCCAGAATTTCTGAAAAAGAAAAGTATTTCCCTACCAAGGACTTGTGTGCTCAGATCGTCCTTAACAGAGTTCATGTTGAGGCTTCAACTTCATTAATCTGACAGATTAAAAAATGAATGTGCAAATCAATATTTATGAAGAAGACACACACCAAGTTCATGTCATGCAACATGATTTTTATTTATCTCTATGTTTTATTCATTCCTATTTATTTATAACACATGGTTATAAATACACAATAAAATATCTTTCTACTCATGCATTAAAAAAGGAAGGAAGAAACCCACTAAGCACTGACATATCTAATCCT
>JACBWW010001498.1:0-13010 GCA_020086605.1 Lanius collurio
CCTTGGACTTGTCCATTGGATGTTTTTAATCCTGGTTGGGGTTTTTTGGGTTCTTTTAAAGCCATGAGAAGACTACAACTAGTTGGTTTTGGGTTGTTTTTTATCCCAGAGGGAAATGTTGTCATTCCTCTTTCCTGAGGAGGAAAAAAGACAAAGTACACAGCAAAAATCAAGTAAAGCTACGTGCAAAATAGAAGTATTTGTGAAATAACCATTAAACACAGGAACAGTCTTCACATTTTGGTTTTGAATAGTGCAAGAGTAAAATTAGCATGGAAAATGTTTCCTTCATTTTAGTATTTCTAATATAAATTATCTGAAAATTGAAATTCATTGGAAAATTTTGTTAAATTGAACAAGATATCCATAATTTGCTTAAGTGACCTGTGACGTATGGAACTTTAGAACTGTAATGAAATGCTTTGTGTTTTATACCCAAAACCTGAGCAAACCTGGAAACTCTCATCATTCAGAAGTGGTTATGAACAATATCACTGTGGGATGTAAAGAGTCATGGGATGTTAACCTCTGGAAGGGGTGGAGTTGATAGGCTTTTGACTAAAGACTTGTAAATGGCTGCTGACTCCAGCTTTTATTGCCTTACAGCACATATATGAGCAGGATAATGCAGAATTACTCTGTGACCTGCAGTAGCTGATAGGTGCAGCCACAATTCCCTGCTTTTCTCTTCAGTGTAATCTTGGCATTTGTGTTTCCTCTGCTCTCAGCACTTAGAGCACATGTGGGATTTGGATAGACATGCAGAAGAAAACAATTAGCAGGAAAAAACCAGCATGTGTGAAACCAGATCCCTTCTATTCAGTGATGCTTAAAACAGCAGGTTTAATTATTTAATTTTATTTTGTTTCTTCTAAAACATATTAAAAATCTAAACCATCACAGTTCTAGACTTGAAATACTTCTACCATGAAACCACTCCAGCATTTTTTTTTGGTAGACTTTGCTGAAGTGATTTGGCTGTGCTGACTGGGAAACAAGATTTCTGATAAGGAATTACTACAACCTCTCAGATTTTGGAGCTTGTGCCGGCCAAGCCAGACCTCTGGACTCACCTGCTTATCTGAGCCTTTCTGAGCTGTAAGATAAATGTACATAGGGAAGTTCTGGCTCACACTGGCCTGTAACGATGCAGCAGCTGCAGAATTACTCATGTTCTGCATCGTGGACTTCTCCAGAACATCCCAGCCATGGACTGAGTGTGAAGGGAAATCCAGCTCAGCTGTAACTTGTTCAGCTCCTGGGTTTGCAAACTGGAGCCTTTGAACTCAAAAGGACAAAGTGAGTGATAAGGCCATGAGATGGGCAGAACATTTTTCAGGGGTTTGATGTAGGATGCAAGAAAACTGTTAATTTTTCAGTGAGATCAGTGACTGAGTCCATCTCCACTCAGTGAGGGATCCGAGCTTGTCCTTGCCTTTAGGCAGGTGCTGAAGCCTCTCCTGGGGCTTCTCCAGAGCAGGGAGGTGTCTGTGCAAGGGCAGCTCTGGGGGCAGGTCCTCCTGCCCTGGCATGGTTTGGTTTCCTGCAGTTACTCCTTGTCCACACAGCAACTCCTGAGCTTGTGAGTCCTGAGAATCCCTGGGATGAAGCTGGGCTGTCACTGGGAATGTGCCTGTGGCCATCCTTCCTCCTCACTGTGCCCATCCTTCCTCCTCACTGTGGCCATCCTTCCTCCTCACTGTGGCCATCCTTACTGTGGCCATCCTTCCTCCTCACTGTGGCCATCCTTCCTCCTCACTGTGGCCATCCTCACTGTGGCCATCCTTCCTCCTCACTGTGGCCATCCTCCCTCCTCACTGTGGCCATCCTTCCTCCTCACTGTGGCCATCCTTCCTCCTCACTGTGGCCATCCTTCCTCCTCACTGTGGCCATCCTTCCTCCTCACCGTGGCCATCCTTCCTCCTCCCTGTGGCCATCCTCCCTCCTCACTGTGGCCATCCTCCCTCCTCACTGTGCCCATCCTTCCTCCTCACTGTGGCCATCCTTCCTCCTCACTGTGGCCATCCTTCCTCCTCACTGTGGCCATCCTCCCTCCTCACTGTGGCCATCCTCCCTCCTCACTGTGGCCATCCTCACTGTGGCCATCCTTCCTCCTCACTGTGGCCATCCTTCCTCCTCACCGTGGCCATCCTCCCTCCTCACTGTGGCCATCCTTCCTCCTCACTGTGGCCATCCTCCCTCCTCACTGTGGCCATCTTTCCTCCTCACTGTGGCCATCCTTCCTCCTCACTGTGGCCATCCTCCCTCCTCACTGTGGCCATCTTTCCTCCTCACTGTGGCCATCTTTCCTCCTCACTGTGGCCATCCTTCCTCCTCACTGTGGCCATCCTCCCTCCTCACTGTGGCCATCCTTCCTCCTCACCGTGGCCATCCTCCCTCCTCACTGTGGCCATCCTTCCTCCTCCCTGTGGCCATCCTCCCTCCTCACTGTGGCCATCCTCCCTCCTCACTGTGGCCATCCTCCCTCCTCACTGTGCCCATCCTTCCTCCNCTTTCCTCCTCACTGTGCCCATCCTTCCTCCTCACTGTGGCCATCCTTCCTCCTCACTGTGGCCATCCTCCCTCCTCACTGTGCCCATCCTTCCTCCTCCCTGTGGCCATCCTTCCTCCTCATCCCTCAGGCAGAGCTCCAGTACAAAGTGCTCGTGGCACTTGCCTAGGGGGATTTCAATGTTTTCAACCAATTTCAATGATTTCAACCAATTTCAACCAATTTCAATGATTTCAACCAATTTCAACCAATTTCAATTGATTTCAACCAATTCAATATTAGATGTCTCTTGATTTTTGTATTAAAGATGTGTGTGGTCATTACCAAAAATGGAGCATGTTCTGGTTTATTGCTCCCTTTGGAAAGCTGTTTTGGGGAGGCAGCTCCCAGTGTTGGTGCCAGGGATTTGCACTTCATGCTCACAGAAAAATTCACAGAATCAGAGAATCTCCTGAGCTGGAAGGGACCTCCCAGCATCAGACTCCAACCCCTGGCCCTGCACAGGCAGCCCAACAACCCCACCCTGGGCATCCCTGGGGGCAGCATCCCAACGCTCCTGGAGCTCTGGGAGCCTTGGGAATGTGCCCATTCCCTGGGGAGCCTGGGCAGTGCCCATGATTTGAGCACTGGACTTGAAACTTGACCATTTGGAAGACAACACACCCCACCAAGGTCCTCTGACAAGCTGCCATGTATTTTCCCCAGAGAACTTGTGGCAATTAGGAATCCTGTTGTAGGGGATAACAGGATAACATCCTTAATGTCCCATCCAGTGGGACAGGGGATGCAGCAGCACCTCTTTGTTCTCACTGCAGTGAGGATCTCTCATCCCAAATTTAGATCCTTTACAACTTTTGCCTTCAACCTTCAAGGCAGAAGAACTGAAGGGTTGTTCTGGGAGTCCTGGAAGGGGGAAGAATGGTGGTGACATTCCTGAGGGAAAGCAGAGTTCAACCATTTCTGGCCACTGGCACTTGAGCAGAGCTGAAGGGAAGGGCAGTCACAGCTTCACTTACCTGTCAAAACATGGGATGAGCTCCAAATTCTGGAGCACCTCTGTTCCAATGTCTTCCTTTTTCAACAGCATTTTTGGCAAGTGTGACAGAGTAGTTTTGATTCAAAGCAGATCAAATCAAAGTTTCTGTTATCTAGAGGTTAAAGGCCGCTTACTTGATTGGGTCTGAAGTCCAAATTAAACAGCCAAAGTGACCAAGCTATTTTAGTTCTGAAACATCTCTTCTATTTTTAGGTTAGAATGTTCTTTTTATAAATAGTGGAAAATTAAACACAGACCCTGCTTATAAAATAGTCTTTGCACTTGTTGTAACTTACAAACTTTTTCATAGTTGAAATATGTCTAAATTAAGGATTTTGGTTCAGCTATCTGTCAGAAGAGGACTTGGAAAAACATTTCATCCCTCAATCTAAATTTACTCAATTTGCAGCAGATTTTTGCAGATTGAAGTTTCCCATTTGTTCACTGCTTTCAAGATTTGCATCAATATATATGGAATTTGAAGAGGCATAACTTACATTTCCTTGATCCTTGGGTTTAAGACTGGGATTAGACTTTTGGCAAGCTCGAATGAGCAAAGATTTCAAATATTTCTGGTTATTTGGGGGAAAACCACCACTATTTAATACCAGCTACTTTGGGGTTTTTCCTTAATATAAAAATCCTTGAGATTTTCAGGCATTTGGGAAGAATGACAATCAGAATTCACAAAACTGAGAATTATTTGTGGAAGACTTCTAATTTTATTCACAAGCATGCTATGAAGAGATGCAGTTAAACTTTGCTTCTCCACCCTCTGGCCATGGCACACTTGGACCTCAGCTTGAGCCTGAACACACTGGAGATAAAAACTCCCTTTAAAATGTCTCTTTTCTGTTGTTGTTTGCAGGGATTACAATGGTTGACACAGAAATGCCGTTTTGGCCCATGAATTTTGGAATTAGCCCCGTGGACCTCTCAGCCATGGATGACCACACACATTCCTTTGACATCAAGCCCTTCACCACTGTTGACTTCTCGAGCATTTCCTCACCACACTATGAAGATCTCCCTCTTGCCAGAGCTGATCAGTCAGGCCTGGATTATAAATATGATATCAAGCTCCAGGACTGCCAAAGTAAGCTTTTCCTTTTTTGAGGTGTCTCCTTGGTGGCCACGTTTCCTTCATCCCCCAGCACGTGTGCTCGCAGCAAGTGGATTTAGAGGAATTCAGATCTCCTGGGTCAGCAGAGATGTCCTTGCAGGGCAGAAAAGAGAGCAGACCCATGGCAGACCTTCACTCTTGCAGAGCAGCAGCTGGAATTTAGGAAAAGCATCATAAAGTATCCAGAATTACACTTTATTAGACAGTTTTTAGAAGCCCCCCATTATCTGCTATTCCTATACCTTGTGTGCAGCTTGTCCTTTGAAGCTCAGTGCCCTCAATGCAGAATAAACACCCTGGATGGTCAGGAATGCCCAGCATACAGAGCCTATTAATTATTAATTATTAATGTGAGCAGCTTTTAAATTCCAAGCAGCCTAAGAAGCTGATGGCATAGAAATCTTGGCTGCATCTGAGTCACAGCATGGTTACATCTCCTGTCACTGCTCCTGGGTTATTTACTTGCCATTAAACATGCTGCTCTTTCACCCCTCACACTGAAAAAAATTACACTAAATCCTCCTTTTAAGAAAGGAAGTGACCTATTCCTAAATAAATTGTTACTGCATTCCTGCTCAGAGTAGGAATGGGAGGTTGCTGTGCCTGGAACTCCTTTAAGGATCTGCTTCTGCTTAGCTCTGACATCACTTTTATTTGTAGTAATCTGTACAGGAGCTCTTTCAGGGAATTCTTGCTGTGAAAACTGTGCTGTTTAATTTTGGTTGCACAGTGAAGCAGGTGCTGTGTATCTCTGCATTACTATTGAAATAAATCAATGGGCATTTTTTCCAGCTAGTAATTTATTTTTCTTTTGTTCAATTAGAAATATTCATAACATTTTAATGCCAAGGAGTTTTAAAGAGTGCAGCAGTTTAGATGGCATAAATCCTCCTTATCTTTACTGAGATAATTTCTTCCCCGTTTATTCAGGAATAAATCTTTCTAGTTGGTATAGTGTAGCCATCCTGGAAAAATAAAAATACCTTCTTTAATGCTCAGTTTCTTCACTCCTGATGTAATGTAACTGTCAAATTTCAGCTCTCTTCTATGACCAGTAATGATTGATACAAAGACATCATATTTACTTGTTTGAGCTCATCCAATATCAGAAATCGCTCTCTTAATTAGAAACTTTCAGAAGAGCAAATTTATCTCTAATCTGCATCCAAAGCTGAGCAGTTGTCCCCAGGAGAGAGCTAAGTTCCTTGAAATATCCAATATTATTTATCACGTGCATATATATAATTGGATTATATATTATTCAATATATAGCTCTATTAGACACTTAAATATTTTTTAAACCAGATTAGTCACTCCAGCCCATCTCCCTGTAGGAGTTTTTCAACACCTTCAAGTAATAAACCAGATAGAGACTGAGTAAAGCCTGACTTCTCCCTACATTAATTTTTAATATCCATCTTCAAACCATTCCCCACTACAGAGCTGGATCTGTAACACACTGAAAGCTGGATCTGTAATACACTTTCTCCATCAGAATCTGCCCCTTCCAGCTTTCCCAGCCAGTGAAATGCAGCTTCCAGCTGCCATCCCTTCCCAGCCTTTGTCTGCTGCTGCCCTTGCTGTGGAGCAGACCTGGCAATCTCAACTGGGACATTTCGTGAGCATCCCTTGCTGCTTCTTCCACCTCTTCCATCGGGGTTTATCACTGGACTCTTCCTCTTTGCACAGGTGCCATCAAAATGGAGCCTCCTTCCCCACCCTATTTCTCAGAAAAAGTTCAGTTGTACAACAAGCCCCACGAGGAGTCTCCCAACTCGCTGATGGCCATCGAGTGCCGCGTGTGCGGGGACAAAGCCTCCGGCTTCCACTACGGGGTGCACGCCTGCGAGGGCTGCAAGGTAAGCCCCCCCAAGGCACTGCCACGAGCATTTCATGCTCTTCTCTAGCTAAATAACCCCTTGGGAATAATCACACCTTTGTGCCTTTTTTTTTTTAGTTTATCAAAAAAAAAACCCCAACCCAAAGTCTTTCCGTACGTTTTCCCGCGTGTGTTTTATGGCTCGGTAAGGAGGAGTTTTTTTAAATGCAGCTTGTTTTTGTCTTGTTGGTGTTATTGATCCATTCCAAATTTTTGTGCATTTTTTTCTCCTCCTTTCAATCATGCAAGCAGGTTTCATTCCTGCTGTCCTGGAGGTCATGTGCAGAAAGTCTGAATTCTTAGAAAGCAACAAGAGCAAACTCATGCCCAACTCCAAAGCTCGAGCAATTTAAAATCCAGGCTCTGTTATTCTGCTTAATTTGAGTTTCTTTACCCAATTTATACATTTTAGGTGGCTACAGAAAAGCCTAGTGATATTAAGAATGTGGCTTTCTGCTTTAAAACTTCCCTGACTTTTTTATCTCAGTGATGTTTAGTGTTTGTAACATGTTAAAGGAAAAATGAATGGTGTAAAAATTGCAGTCCTCAAGAATGAGAGAAGAAATGTAAGGGAAGTAAATTATTAATAATTCATTGAGTTCAAAGAAGAACATTAGCATTTAATGTGAAATCCCCATCTTCTCCATTTGCAGTATCTTGAGGAAAATAACTTAAAGGAAAGAACCAATCCAGAGCTTAATCCAGCATGAATTAGGAGCACTCATAAAGCAATAAGTATCAAGTAGATTACTTAAAATAAAGTTACTTATATAAATAAAAGCTGGCATTATGCTTTTCCTGTTATTATTCCCTGTGAGGAAAAAATAATTTTTACAAGGGAAAAATGGTGGCAACTCCAAACAAACTTTATTAATTGATTATGACTGACTCGAAAAAGCATCTTTAAACTGTAAAAAGAGAAATAACCTACAGCCTTTTTCATTTACTAGAGTTGGTGCTGCTGTTGGCAGAATTTTTGGTTTGTCATGGTCAACAACAAATTTTCTACATTGACAGTGAACTTTAAATTTTGAAAATATCCTGTTTGGTTCCTAACAATTGTCCCACGAGCAGGGGAACAAAGGGAGCTTTGCTTCCTTTGAAGTTGTGCTCTCACCTCACATCCCAAATACCCTTTAAACCCCACTGATTCCCTAAAGCTTCTCCAGCTCTTTGAGAATTTTACCCCTTTATCAAAGTGAGTTGGAAACAACTGATAAGAGCAGGATGGGAGCAGAGAGGATGGTCCCAGGAGCTTTGTTCCTTTGGGAATCCTCTGATCCAGGTCAGGGTGTGCACAGAGAGGTGCTCTGGGTGGGTGGAGCAGGGCCAGGATGGCCCTGGCAGTTTCTGGCATCCTTTTCCATATTTTTTTTCTGTTTTCTGCAGGGCTTTTTTCGAAGAACAATCAGGTTAAAGCTAATTTATGACAGATGTGATCTAAACTGCCGGATCCACAAGAAGAGCAGGAATAAATGTCAGTACTGCAGGTTTCAGAAGTGCCTTGCTGTCGGAATGTCACACAATGGTAAGGGCTGAGTTTAAATCAGTGATGGTTCATCTGAGAAATAACCTGGCACATCAACACAATTCCTGAGTGGGCTGCCCAAATGCCCACAGTCTTCAGTTTCTTTACAGCAGGCAGTTTAGAAAACCATGTCAGAGAGATTGCCCTGACCTGAGGAGCCTCTCTGTGCCTGGAGACTGCTGCAACATAAAAGCCAGAGAGGTGGAGCTTTGCATTTCTGGCTGCAGTACCTAATGCAACGTGGGAGTTGGTTTTACTCTCCATCATTCCTGCTCAGTGGTAGTTCCTCCTGAATGTATTCCTTGTGTAATTGCTGTTTTTCCCTTCATTGTCTTATTTTCTGACCAGACCCTTTTTTTTTTGCCTGCTGGAGCTCAAGATGCTTCTTCTGAAAGCCAAAAACTTCATGATGAAAGCTGGGTTAGAGAATGTGCTGAAGCTCTGTGAATAACAGCAACTTGAATTTGCTGCATAGGCCACTTACCAAGGGCTGTTAGCATCACTGACTTAGCACTTCTCCCACTAAAACACAACATATTTGAAATTAATTGGCCAAAATTGTACACTTTTAAAAATCTCCATCATCCTCCCTCCTAGGACACCTACATCTGTGATTGCCTTCTTTGCCATAAGCAATGGCAGGAACAATATCACAATTCTGCTCTCTTGCACAGCATTTAGAAGAAAGTCCCTCTGAACTTTAAAATTAACAGAGCAATTCATGTGGAAATACTTATGAATGTTTGGACAGAAAGACATAATGAAGATTCTTTGTTGCCTTGCTTTGGCAAAGCTGAGTAAAAACAGGAATTAAATGTCATAACATAGAGACTTATGTAATTCTAAGGGTAAAGAATTGCAAACATGACTGGGAAAATAATTTCTCTGTGGTTTTTTTAGAACTTTCATTATTTTCAGTATAAAAAATGAGTGTGCTGTCCCCAAGAGCAAAGCTGGACTGTGGTTTGCAAAGTTAACACATGCACTGAATGTAAATTGGTATGGGAAATGTTTTGCTAATAGAAAATACGGTTTTCAAATTCCTGGGATGCAACAGTAACACTTAAAAATAAATTTAGTTTTGAAATGCTACTGTGGGTATTTTTATAGTAATTCAGAAGGGTTTACTATTCTTATTTTCAGGGTGCATGCCAGATTCTCCCCTGGCCTGGCAGCCCAGCTCCCAGTTGTGTCACTGGGATCCATGGGCAGTTCCATCAGGAGGGAGATGGCCCAGACCATTCTCTCTGGCTCAGAACACACAGAATGACTTTAAAATTATCATTTCACCTGCCATTTGTCCCTCTTCAGCCACTGCCCAGGCAGAAGCTGTGGCACCAACAAGGTTATAGGAGTCAGGGGGAGGCAGGAAAAGGGCAAAGCCATTTGCCCCAGGGCTCCAAGGAGCATTTTCCTTTGCTCCAACCAGTTCTCCCATCAAGGAGTCAGTGTTTCTATTCAAGTATTGCCTTCTACACTTGCCTTGTTCTTTTTGCTCCTTCTGCTTACAATGCATTGCTCAAGACACCCTCATTCCTTCATCATTTATAAACAAATTTTTTAAAAAGAGCTGAATTTCACCTTTGAGGGCCCTGAAGCATCAAGAAATGCAACACTGGATGTGCTCAATGACACTGGGACGATTTTTACGTTGCATCTCCAGATTACCCTTCAGCCACTGGGGTAGGGAAATTATCTGAATGTTAAATGCTTTGAAGCAGAATGTGGGTTATTTGTGCCTGAGGGTTCCAGTCTGTGCCTGTCCTTGTGTAGATGTATTATTGCAAAATGATCAGCACAAAAGGGGGACTGCAAGAGAGGCTCAGCAGCTACAGCCACATTTTTTCACGTATAAATGCTACATACCACTTGGCTAAAGGTTAAAAAAGACAGTGGTGTTCTCATGCTTGGAATATTGTTTTCCTTTCCTTCTCTAGCCTCAGTGCTGCTCTGGGTTTAACCCTGAATTGTGCAGATTGGGCTCTGGAGCATCACTGAGGAGAAACCTGGTTCTTTTGGTTTAAAATGTCATTTATTTTGTTCTCTTCTGCTAAAAGTACTGCTTGTATTAACCCAGCTACTGTAATGGAAAAGGGAACACATGGCAATATGTCTTTATCATCAGTGCTGGGAGCAGGGGATTGCTCAATCTGGGCAGGTGGCTCCAGTAAAGTCAGACAGGTATCCACCCTGGCTTTACCTCGTGTTTTCTAGTGTAAGAAACTGTATTTATGGGCTGTTTGGGGTCTCCTTCATGCTCAAAACTAATCCTGACCATCAGAAGAGTGGTGTCCTACAGGACAGTCTATAAACATTCATCTTTTTTACATTTAACCTCTCCAAGCAGTAAGACCTGGGGTGAGGATAAATATTGTAGTTTTTCCACAGGAAGCCAAAGGACAGAATGCAGCCTGTGGTGACCGACTGCATTTACTGCTGGCTTTCTGTTCCTGGCATTTGGAGAATCCTGCAAATGCAAGGGAAGGGAAGAGCTGCCCAAGGAAAGGGAGAGAGCCCCCGTTCCAGCTGCAGGCTCCTGCCCAAACTGGCAGAGCCTGGGATTACTGGGAAAGAAGCTGCCACCTAAACCCCTTCCACCTTCTCAGCCCCAGCAGCCAGATGGGTTTCCAGAGCTCCTCCACCACCTCCCAGACCTTTCCCTGCCCTTCCCACCCCTTCTGATCCCCTTCCCAGGCTCCCCTTTTCCCAGCTTAACCTCTGTGTCATCATCAGCCTCTCCTTCTTCCCCTCTCATCCAAAATCCCACTTTCCCAATTCCTCCCAGAGACCTCCCACTGCCTGACCTCTCCCTGGATTTTGTCTCAGTCCCCTGACAATGACAGTGACAATGTTTTTTTCCAAAAGGAAACTACCAGGCTAGTCCCACAAAATTGATTTTGCCCCCAATTTTGCCTGCAATGCTAATAAGCATCAAACAGAATCTGCTGGAACTGATATCCCATTTATAAAATCTATTCTAAACCTGAAAAAATAAATCCCATGTCTATGAAATTGTAAAATAAGAATGCTTGATTCACAACTCTCCTTGTTAATCAACCATTATATTTAAAATATACTTTATAATGTGATGTTATATTTAAAATACAACATGTGAGTGCAGATCACCTTTTCTTTTGGTGGAATGGACTCCTCTGCCAGTGGGATTCCAGATTCTCAACCTGCTTTTGCAACCCTCAGCTCTCAGGAACAGGCCCACAACAGAATCATTTCCTGCTGGTGTTCAGTATAATTTAATACAAAGAACACCCAAACAAATGTGAAATATCCATCATGTGTCACTCAGAGACTGAGTTTGCTGAAAGAAAAATGGAGTTCAGTCATAAAAATAAACAACTTTGTTTCTACAACCATGAAATAAGACAACTGATCAATAAATATAATTATATATAAAAAATGGAGGGTGGGGATGTTCTTGCATAATTATTTAGTCTTGAAAAGAATTGTCCTGTTTGGCCATCAATAGAATAACAGTGGCTGGTTGTATCCAGAATAAATGTTCCAGTAAATCATCTCTATATGATCTTAGCAGCACTTTTCCTTTACCCAAGGAATACACTAATCACTGAAAAAATATTCATAATATTTCTGTTTCCCCCCTAGGGCCAAAATGCAAACCTTGATTTCTTCCTTCCGTTTTTTGTTTTGATGCTCTTTTGTTCTGTTTTGTTTCCATAAAACAAAATAAATTCTGTTTATTGAAGTATCATGTGATAAATCAGTCTTGATTTTGATGGCTCATTTGAAACATTATCCAGTCAGTCCCCATATGGATAAACAGTGCCTTGGATGGGAAGTACATGGACAGAAAAGTAGGAGGTTCAGAGGAGATTTGGAATTGAGCAATTTTGAGCTCAAATGATGGGATAGAACCATTTCCTGCTCTTCCAATACATGGAGGTACCATGAGGACCTCAGCCTTTTCCAGCTTTTTATTCCTTGTACAACCTCCTTCCCCATTCCTTAATTCTTATTTTCTAGCACTTGCTATGCTGAGTTCTGCTGAGCTGTTTAGGAATTTATTCCTGCAAGGCATCTGAGGGGTTTTGTTTCTAAACAAATGAGGAATCCGAGACCCACATGGTGATTTGCCCAAAACAATACAAGGCTCAATGGTGGTTCCTACCCTCAGCCAACAGAACTTTAATATCTTAAATATTCTTTGCATTTTGGAGGTAGAACCAGGAGGTTTCACCAACGACTGACAGCAGGTTTGCCTTTCTAAGCAGGGTATTGTAACAGAATTGTTTGGGCACAGAGATGATTTCCTCTTTGAGATTTGTTTGTTTACATTTCTTTAAAGCTGTTTTGCCTAAATTACCAGAGAAACCCCTCTTTCCTTGCTCACCTAACCCTGTTTTAACACCAACCTCAGCAGCCCTCACCTAACGGCGACAGCAAACTCAAATGTGCTTAGTGAGGTGCAAACTCAAATGTGCTTTGTGAGGTGCAAACTCAAATATGCTTTGTGAGGCGCAACCACAGGCACAGAGAGGTGGCAGAAAGCCTGTGAAATGTGCTTTTGGAGGTGTAACCCGTGTGCTGTTCCTCAGCCATCAGGTTTGGGCGGATGCCACAGGCGGAGAAGGAGAAGCTGCTGGCAGAGATCTCCAGCGACATCGACCAGTTAAACCCCGAATCCGCCGACCTGCGGGCGCTGGCCAAGCACTTGTACGACTCCTACATCAAGTCCTTCCCTCTGACCAAAGCCAAGGCGAGGGCCATCCTGACAGGAAAGACGACAGACAAATCAGTCAGTTCCCTCTTCTTTTTGTTTCTTCCTTTTTTTCCGTGTAAATGATTTACCAAGTTGACAATGCAGCTCTTGATAAAAAAAAATGACAGAACACCAAATCTAAAAAAAAATAGCCCACTTTGCTGTTGGCAGTTCCATATTTCAAGCTGTGTCTGAAA
>JACBWW010001499.1:0-13001 GCA_020086605.1 Lanius collurio
CTCCTTATAGGAATTCACATAACTCTATCCTTTCTGGTATATACTGGTTTCACAACAGGTAAGCAGGAAGAAATGTAACACTTCTCATTGCTGGATGAGCTATATGGTCTTGATTTGAAATAAAAGTATTCTACCTCCCTGTCCTAAACTTTTTATAATATGTTGTAAATATACATTTGAAAGAGGTTAAGGAGATATCTTCTAACAAGTTTCAAACAGCTCACAGTAGTACTTACTAAGAAGAGAATGCTAAAGGTCATTTGAACTGTCATGGGTAATTTTCCCATTTTTTATTTCCATAGAGTATTCTTCATTTTCACTAGGCATGTTAAAAATATTAATCTGCTAATATGTCCTGCAGATTCACACCATAGATGATGCTCTTTAACTATAATCAGCTGTACAACACATTTTACAAAGAAACAGGGAAAGTACAGGCAAATCTGACCAAGTGTCTCCATTTAAAATAACACTGTCAACCCCAGGTCATTCGGTCTTTTATGGAAGAAGAGGAACTCGGGAAATCTATTTTCCATTCTCTGGCTTGATACAGCTGTTAGTGCTGTAGCTAAAAGCTGGTATTCATCTTTGAAGATAAGCTGCCCACATGTGTCTCTGGGGTTAGCCAGATGGTCGGAGCACGCTGCTGGTGCACAACTGCAGTGTTAGTACAGCCTGAGTGGAACTAATGGGCAGAAGCGTGGGTGGGATCCTCAATGACTTAAACATTTGTTTCTTTTTTCTTAGTTAGATGATACTGGTGGTCCACGCAGGCTAACAAACCTTAGCTTCAATTAAGGTTGTGGGTTTCACACTTTTTTTGTGATGTGTGGGTACCAGCAGCTTGCCTTGTCCCACGTCACCATCAGATATGCTGTACTCTTTACCTAAGCCACATCTAAAAGTATATTTTGTACTTCCCACAAAAGTAAAACTGGGCTAAGACTTCTCATATAGTTAATATGTTTATAATATACTCTTTAGAGGGTAGATATGCCCTCATTTAACAAGGATGTACTGAATATTGATTAAAACAGCCTTGCAGTTAAAAAATAAAAGCTATGTTTTATATCTTATTGGTTAGCTTGGCAATGCAGTTAAACAAGAACCCTGCACTGAGCACTACAAATTCATATGTGATTTTTTCTGCAATTGGTGCTTCACCACTATTTTGTCTAAAGCATGTAATGTTGTTTAATGATGTTACCAAAATTCTGAGAGACAGCAATAGGGAAGGGAATGTAAAATCTCACAGGAGGACAAGAGCACAGAAACCAGTGAAGTAAGCAAACAACAAGAGCCCAAACAACCTGGCTGTTTTCTGTCAGAAGCAGGCTGAAACTGACTTCTGAAGAAAACAAACCAAACCTTTCTGTTCCTCCAGCATTCTGCCTCATCCACAGACAATCTGTTCACATTACACAAAGCTTCTTGAAGAGAAAGAAAGTTTTCTGTACCACTAAAGTCCATTAATCCTATGGGAAAAAAAACCCCTCTCCTCCTGGGTGTTGTTTAGTCTTACATAAATCAGTATTTTAAGCACTTTACAACTTAGTAGTTTTTTTTGCCTTACCACTTCAAAATGGCATCCCACAAAATATCAGCTTAAGTACAAGAGTACTTAATTAGGAGGTACTTCAATCATTCAAATTTCATTTATTATACTAAAAGTTAACCTGAAACTAAAATCATACACCCTTCATTTAATAGGTACTTTACACTTTTCCACAATTTCTCTTTTCAACACTAAGAAAACATGAAAAGAGTTAGACGGATTTCTTAGGAATAGGAACTGTCTACAGTTTTAGCAGATCTACATCCGCTTATAGCCTGAACCACAAAACTTATATTTGTCATTGTCACTCCTAACTTTCAGCTTATGTTTTCCACAGTTAAATTCACGAGTTAGATGCCACAGGCCCTGCAGAAAATTATGTAATACATTGTAAAGGGAGAATTAGGAGTACTTGAATGGGACTTGCAACTGTGAGCACAGCGACTGGAGAGAAGCTGAACACAACACCCTGGGAACGCCAGAGAGAAGTATGGTTCTAATTCAGCCTTCTCTGAGACACAGGCTCTTCCTTGTAGCTTGAGTTAATCTCCTCTCTCTGAGGCTGAGTTGCACAGCCTAGAAATTCTCCCCAAGATGCTGGCCACTGGACAACATTTCTCATTTCAAGTTTAGCAGAAGAAGAGCACTGGGTTGTAGCTCTTCTCTCCACAGACACAGATACAGTCTTATGGCTTAAGCCAATTTCTGAAAAGTAATATTTTACTTTTCAGTAAAAGTAAAATATTCCACTCTTCCAGCATGCATGCCTGCCTTCTGCATACAAAACCTTATTTACCACATTTAAAACTGTCTCCTAGCCCTCCTTTTGCCTTTCTATTACCCAAAAACATGGGACACAGAATGAACACATTTGCCTTGGTTAATTTTTATTTTCTAGGGCCCCAAAAAGAAACCCCATAAGGATTTGTTGTCACCTTTCACTACTGTAGTAATTCATATTCTGTACTGTTCATAAGTAAACCTCCAGTAATGTTAGTCTTCTGTCTATTCTCCAACTCTTTTATTAAACATGAAGAATGTGGGTAAAGCCTGTCTTATATTTACATGTGTTGCAAGAACTTTTTACTCTTTTTCTGACACAGACAAAATATCTTCCAAACTATTCCTAACATTGACAGGAGGAGGAAAGTAGCTCTTCAAACCTTCAAAACCCAGTATTTTTCTAAAGCTTTCAGGTAAATAGCACTGAAATGCTTGGTATGCATCAAAGCAATCAAAAAAGTTTTGAAAAACTAAAAACTGTCCATAGGAAATGTTTTTGTCTTAGTTTGGATAATGAAAAATGACCACAAGTCATTGCAGGGAAGCATTGATCTTTCAAATTCTCTGTAGGACACCAGTATGGGAGAGCACAGAAATCAAGGTGTCACCAAAAAGCAGGAAGCCATCTGTCCCTGTCTCCTACTGGTAGAAAGTTTTCCAGTGACTATAAAGGGTGGCAGGCCTGCTCCTGAAGGTGATGGCCTCAGAACATATAGACCTTGTGGTCAGTAAAAATCCTGAGATACAGCAGTAGGTTTTTACATTGTTTCATATGATATCTGTAGAATTTTCCAATTTTTAGGAGAAAACTTCAGCAAACTCATCCTTCTGGGGTCATGCTGAAGTCAAAGGTGTTACAGCATGAATTATTTCAAATATGAGAAGCTAAGTAGCATTGGATCTTAGTTATTCTAGGTAGTGACAGTATTTATTATGTCACTGACATATGGCTATGTTTGAGACCTACTCATAATTATATCTGTAAGCAACTATCAGGCTTATTTGTAGTCTGTTAAAACAAGCAAGTTTGATGCCTACCAACATTATATGATATTTCCAAGACACATTATTAATGATAAACAGCAGCTGTGAAAGTGAAGTCCCTCCAAGTAAATGCAGAAGGCATCTTTCTTGGCAATTATTTGTCAGACTGGACTCTGGAGACAGCAGAGGCTTGAATGCAAATGATGAACTGCACAGCAGCCCACTGTGTGTCTGTAGCCTTGGGAAGGGCAGGCACAACCCTGACTTTTAAACAAGGACACATAAACAGAGCCAAAATGCTGAAAGCCATCATTATAAAGCCTGAGACAAAATGTAACAACAACAACAAACAGTTGGGTAACCTTTTGAAGTGGATATACTCCTCTTTCAATGTTTTCTGAATCTCCTTAAATTTTGATTGGCTTTAGATTTGAAAGCAGTTGGCAGACAGTCAAAATTTAAAATTGATGAAGTACAATTGGTCTGTTCATGGGATGCTTGGAAAAGAAAATAATGATCTTTCAGACAAAAATGTTCTGAGGAAGCTAAGCCTCCATGTCAACAGATAAGAAAGCAAACAGTGGTACCGAAATGACTGGAACAAACCATATTTAAAAGAAAGGTTTGCCCTGCAGGAATTGTAGTAAATTCAGAGGGGTCTGTATTTGGTGATCTTTAGGATATTCTTTTATGCTTCCAGCATATGCTGGAAGTATAACAAAGTCCAGGGGCCATACCTAATTTGTATAAATTGCATTAGTCCAGAGGGGAGAGTTGAAAATCTGCAGCTCATAGCATAGAAGAATGATCCCTGTATTGATCCAAAAATTTTAAAATGTCAGACCTGCTTAGCACAGGCTTTTAGACCACTCTCTCCCCCCCCGCCCCCCGTCCCCCCCCCCAAAAAAAAGAGGGGAAAAACCCAACATCAAAATACCAAAAAACCATCAAACCACTGTTGAGGTGGCTTTGACTTGCGGACCAGTTCAAGAAGGCACACAAAATACATGTTGAGTTAGCCACCCCCGGGCAAGATGTGGGCTAGTGCTGAATCACTCTGTGTCTATCACTTACTGTCCTCCCTGAATGAAAAGCAGTGAACCCAATGGGACAACTACTGGGTTCTGGCTCAGCAAATTACTTGGCCTTCGTATCTCCTCTGGGTCCTGAGGGCAACAGGAGATTGAAGAAGCACACGACTTCTGCAGTACTGGGGCTTGAATTTGTATATCAAATTTGATCTACTTTTGCATCTGGATGACACATCGTTGTTGATGTCAGAGCAGAGCAAAGTGTGAGACAGAAAAACTGAGGTGTGTAACAGTGTCACTCCAACTGTCAGCTACCCGATGACTCAGAAAATTTGTCCTGTATTCAATAACATGGCCAACAAGATTTGGTGACCGGTGTGAAAGAAGGTAAATATAAGGAAGAATTAGTTTTGTGTGGGTGGTGAGACCCTGGAACAGGCTACCCAAAGAAACCATGGATGTCCCATCACTGGAACGGTTCTATGTCATTTTACAGGGCTTTGAGCAATCTGGTCTAGTGAAACATGTTCCTGTCCATCCCACAGAAGGGATGGAACACAGGCTTTTTGAAGGTCCCTTACAACCAAACCATTTTGTGATTTTACTGTATTGGAGGATGAAAACTGCAGTACTCTGTGGGGAAGGGTCTGTGACGTAGGGTTACACCTTTGGCATGCCTAAGCCAAATTGGCATCTGTCAAAAGGAGTAATTCCTTGAGTAAAAATGGCAATAATAGCTTCCTTTTCCTTTCCTGACAATAAGTGCTGTTAAAAATAGGGGACTTACAAGCCTGCTCCAGGTGAACCAATGTCCCTTTTGATCAGCCAAGCAACAGCTTGCAGGGGCACCAGCCAGTGTGCTGAGCCAAAGGCTGGCTTTTCTTCATCAGGAATGGAGGAGCAGGGGCAGGATTAAGTGAAGGATCTATTCTTATGGGTTTATTGGTGTTCTGCTGGAATCATCTGCACAGGTTGGGCAGTAAAGGGAGGGCAGCAGGCAGTGTGTGTAATGTGTGGGGAGCTGGGGAGTGGATGGAAAATCTGTAACTAATAGGCATCTTTTCATCTTTCTCACTCTGTTTTCTTTCCAGTGGTGCCCAGATAGGGGACAAATCTTCCCATAAGCAGTAATCCTTTAGAAAGTGCTCAAGTATGGCTATTACTTAACTTCCTGATTAGTAGCAATCACCACCTGCTACTTCTGCTCCACATTGTCCAGCATAATGGAAGTGTTCATTTCCCTGGCTGTGAAAAAGTAATGGGAGGGGAGTCCCTCTTCCCTGTTTAAGAAAAAAGAGCAACAGTCCCTCCTTTTCTTCTGTAACTAATCCCAGACTATATTTATCCAAGAAAACAAAATTTTATTTCTGATAACAAATAGCTGGATAAGGTAGATTATGGTTACTTTATAAACTCCCCAAACAAACCAAAATAAAAACAACAAAAAACCCAAATCACAAAAGTAATCATTACAATTTCTTTGAACTAATTAAGGGTTCCTGCTGCAGGTTTTTTTTATTGCCCGCCTATGCCTTTGAGATCCCAGAAAGCACCAAGCAAAGACAATATATCAATATTTTTGACAGCTCAAACATGCAAAGACTTTGCAAAGACTTCTGCTTTCTTCAAACCTTACAAGCTGAAGCTGCCAAGAGAGCTGCACATGTTGCCTTGAAAGACAGCTGTTAAAACAGTCCCCTTTGATCAAAATTCTTCCATGTTTATAGCTAGAGCAAGAGAAAGTATTATAGGATTTTCTTAGCACAGACTGAAAATCATAAAAAGAATGAAACTTGCAAAACCTGAAAAGTGCATTTGTCATGAGCGGGCATAACTTTTGAAATGTCAGTTAAAAGGAGACAACCCATGAATAGACTATGAGGATTTTTCAGACTTTCTATTTCCCTAAAGTCCTCTTTTGTTTTACACTGGGAGTGGTGGTGTCCCTTCCTAGAGAAGCACAGGCAGGCAGTAGATTAGTCCTTATTTAGATGGTAAGTTCCAGCCTATTTGAATTGTATTAAGCATTCTCCTTACTTCTGTGGGATTTGTCATAAATCTTGAGTAAATATACTTAGCACAATCTCAAAGACTGAAGTTTTGATTTCTCAGAGGGCTCAAATCTTTAAGCCTTAAAACTTCTCTTGTTTAAGAGAGATAAAGCAAAAGAATCTACTTGTCAAAACAAACACGGGGTAAAAAACGGCCAGTACAACCCTAGACTTTATCTCAATGGGAAGTGGCACTCATTCGGGACTGTTCCATAGCATTCTTTGCCCAGGACTGAAATCTATTATAGGAATTAGTATTGCCCCTTAAAATGGTAGCATCACTAAGAAGCAAATGAATCCTACTCTCTTTCCCTCTTTTCCTATCCATTCTTCCTCTTCTAAACAGTATTCAAAGGTTTCTTCAAAGGTCTTCATCCTATCTTTGTTGCCATGGTCTCTCACAGAGTTGAAACAACATTTTCAAAACTAATGCCTGCTCTAAATGCATTGTTATTGGAATGCTGAGTCAGTTCTCTGCTGACTAGGGTGAAAGAAAGAAAATCTTTGAAAATCAGTTTTAACATTCAACTAACCTGAATGGGAAAAAGCAAGACATCTATATGCCACTAGACAGAAGCAAAACTTTTCAGGGGTGAGATGCCTTGTATTTTGGAAAGAAAACCAAACTCTCTCTAGGTTTTTTTTGTGTCAGCTATGCTGATTTTACTCTTTCTTTTTATTCATACCAGACCTGAGAAAGACAATTGCTTCTCAGAAGGGAAAAAAAAAAAAAAAAACAAAAAAAACCCGAAGAAGAATCCTGTTGATTAACACATACCTCCCTCCCAACTAAATCCTTGCTGTGGGAGTGACAGAGGATGCTTGGTATGCAGTTGTGACAGGCAGGGCTAGTTTTGGCACGGCTGAAATGAGTAGGGGGAAATGATGAAGAAGCGCCATTATTTCTAAGGGAACTAACAAGATATTTTGCTTGTATTCAGCTTCTCTGTTTGCCTCTCCTGTTTAACTACTTGCACATTCTTTGAAATAAGGACCATCTCTAGAACACATATTTGTACAGCACAAAGGGAAACAAGCTTACTTTTCTAATTCAAACTTTTAAGCTTTATTATATAAATGAGAACATCTATTTGCTATGTAAATTAAAGCACTGCACACTCTACACACATTTCAAGGAAGGACAATCTTTGTCACGGACTTGCCTACATCAACTTAAATTGTTTTTATATGCCTGGCTTCAATTTTTTTGAGATCTTTTGAACATCTGTCCTTAGCCCATGGTCTGGCATGGCATGCTAAATTCTGTATATTTGTTCATTACTCCCAAGGGAGGAATTTACATGAAAATTCTGCTGGTCTAATTATATGCCTCAGCTAGAAAAACTATTCATCTGTCCGCAGCAAATTTCACCTTTATGAAACAGATTATGACTTTGCCAGAAACTTTCTGGACATTGTAACAATGATGGTTTTACAGCCTACATTTGTAATATGGGTCATAAACTGAATTGAAGGGGAAAAATAACCCTTAGAACACTACAGTGCTTTTGAAAACAACCCTTCACCTTTGGGGAAAAAACCCCCCACAGTTTAATGGGGAAAGATGTTTGCAGCAGCTTATTAATGATAAAATGTAGCTTCCCCTGCTACTTGTATCTCCTGGAGTCAGGGAGTTCAGGTTGTGAATGAGGAAAAGCTCAACAAGGATCTGAAAACAGCACGTGTTGGGTCTCAGTCTCTGAGATACTTGTGGGACTGAATACTGGAAGTGTTTCAAGGTGACAGGATGTAGAAAGAAGAATAAATGGGGCAAGAGTTCTTCCCATAAATTAAAAATCATGAGTGGGAAAGTGCAATCCTATAGGATGAAGATGAATACACCAAAACAGAGCTGGTGATCTTGGGATTTGCAGTTTTCAAAGCTGTCCACATTTTAGAAGTTTTAAAGGTATTTATAAAGAGATGAACGCAGACTGCACATTGTGTGTACACTTCTCCTGCTCCTCTCCCCCCAGTTTTCTCCATGACCACGTTGGTTTTTTTTTCCTCCATGATTTTAATTCACATAACTCTCCCCTTCTCATTTCTAACACCCTTCTCTCCTGGTCTTTTGAATTTACTTTTTTTTTCTTTCTATGCTCCTTGCTCATAATTTGCTAATTTTCTCTAAACTTTACTCTTCCATGTTCTCCTAAATTCCACACTCCCAAAACTTTCATATTCCCCTTTTCTAGTCTATTCTTGGCTTTACAGTCTTTTAAAACACTGTTTACATACTGTTGCTGGGGCTTCTTGCCTTTTAAAGTCTTCCTCTATATATTTATGTTCTCCTATCAGCCCTATCAACCCATCAATTCTATTGCCTAATCTACCACACACTCTTCTTCCTAATCAGTATCATAACCTGAAATCCATTTCTCCAAATAACTTCCCTTTTGGATACCTGTGCTAGACATCTGCATTAATATTTTCACTTTCCATGGCTTGGATCCTTCTAAGTTCATTTATTTTCTGACCAATATCTCCTTTTTTAAAGAGTACATTCTCTGAGCTCCTCAGTATGTACCTCATTATCCTCATCTTCTTCCTAAATGGGTTGCTCTTTTTTTTTTTTTTCCCCAACTTGACTAAAATATCTTCCCTTTTTGTACCCATCACAGTGGCATCAGAGAGTCTAATGACAAGAATGAAACAGAAAGCACTCTCTGCTTGCCAGCCTGGGCTTCCCCTGCCATGTTACTTCCTCATAGCTTGTGGACTTTCTGTGGAAATTGTATCTTCCCTAGCGATCCATCAGTGGGATTCACAGAGCCACGGGCATAGGAGGGCACTGCCTCTTGCACTGCCTGCCCAACGCACTTCTGCTGTGGGCTTTCACTCCTGATGAGTTGCACCAGAAGAGGAAGAGTTATCCTCATCCCCATCCTCAGAGCACAGCTGGCTCTGTCCTCTTCCTCAGGCAGATTCACTGACTGCCACGGCACAACCTTTGGCACAAAGTGAGGCAGGATTTGGCCCCAAATCAAATACCTCACCAATGTGTCATACGAGTGAGTGTCTGTGCTGGGGAAGGGCTAAGAGCTAGAATAGCAAGGGTATTTCAGGTCAGGCCTGAGGCGAATTAGCAGACAAGTTGTGAAGCTTACACAACATGTGGCCACATTATGTGTGGCTCCAGTCAGCGCTAATAGCCTGTCATTGAGCTCCACGTTTAAACAATTTGAGCAAACAGCAAACACAGAGGATGGGAGGAGGGAAAAAGACCTTCGAGGAATAAGAAAGATCAGGCTACTTAGTATACTTGACAAGCAAATATTATAGCAGTGAGGACAACGGAGTATCTATTAGGCAGTTAGAGACACAACCCAGTTCCTACCATGTAAAAGTAACATTATACAAAACCAAAAATATGCAATTTTTTCAATTTTAAAATTCACTTGGCTAGCAGTTTTTCAAGCTACAGTGGAAACCAGTTGTTGGTTTAGCCTGTATCTGATCATGTGCATTTTAACAAAGAAAAAAATAAAATAGATATGGTTTTGGTTTAGCAGCAAGGAAATTAAAAAGGGGGGGGAACAGAAAGAAAAAGAAAAAAAAAACAGTTTTAGTAACAACAAAGAGTAAACTTCAACCATATCCACACAAATAACATTGATACCAGTGTTGGAAAGTAAATATAAAACATTTTATAACAGAACTTAGAAACCATACTCCACTGTTTAGTGTAAAAATAATAGCCTTTCGAGCCAGTTCTGTTAGAGTGCTTATTTAATCCAGTGCAGAATTGGCTAAGAAACCATCCACTCTACCATGGGAATGCTTAGCTCAGTATCTGGTAGGTTGCCAGCCATTTAAAATGTTTTTGTGTTGGTTTAATGATTGTTCCCATGAGCACTGATGGTAAGGGTTGACATTAATTAAAATACTAAGTCATCAGAGCTTGCATTGTAGCAAGAGAAAGAATAGGCTGGATCCAATTGTCTTCAAGGTTTCTTCGGCCTTCCACATTTTTCTCTTAGCTGCATCATACGTGCCAAGTATCCTTTTAGGTGAGGTGTAACAATGTAAACAGACTGCCTCCACAAATATAATCTTTGTAAGTTTTTCATATACTTCCATTTAACTGATTAGAGGACAGTCATTAAAATCCGCTAATCATGTAATGTGGCTGTGTTCTGAATGCTAAACAAAATGCCTTAATGAAAGAGGATTTTAAAACAGTGTCTGCTTCTCAATTTATTTTTACTGTGTACTCAATAGCACACAATATAGTACGAATTCTGGGCCTTATTCTCATTAACCTCAAAACTCATTATCTCATATAAAAATAGTCCATAGAGGTCCTTTCCATAGGTATGAAAAGAACAAATTAGAGATGTATTTTGGCACACACTCTGGACACATGATGAAGTATTGCACTTAGAACTGTGAAATTAAATCA
Organism: Lanius collurio; assembly: GCA_020086605.1. Lineage (NCBI taxonomy): Eukaryota > Metazoa > Chordata > Aves > Passeriformes > Laniidae > Lanius > Lanius collurio. The sequence goes on from JACBWW010001499.1 coordinate 10,807, forward strand.
GAATAGCATAAAATTCTGAGTAAGATCCACTGCTAAAATGATTTTTGCATTATTCAAACAAATTAGTTATCCTTATTCATTTTTCTCATTTTATTAAACAGTTACTTAAGATCCATATCTTCAAAGGCACACAAATAGGAAAAGTCACTTAAGACCTGGAATCTTCAAAAGGCCCCCTCAAAAATGAGTAAAGAGGCTGAGTTCTTCTACTCTCATCTATCCAGCAAGTCTGTCTTTTCAGCTTCCTGGTAGGATAATACTCCAGAGAGCAAGAATGCAAGACAAAGTTTATTCTACATATAACATGATCAATAACCTAAGAATAAAGACTTCCAGCTTGACCAATGTGAAGAAGCAAGCTGAGCCTACATAAATGCAATGGGACATTTTCACAGTAAGCAATATATATTGTAAAGGAGACTGCTGGTCTCCTAAAAGATAGAGCAACCCTTTCTATATATAAATAGCATTTTCTCCTTTGGATCAGCAGTCACATGAATCTGCAACTTTGGGTCACCTCTACCTTGGTGAAGACCAAAATCTAAATGAGTGCCTGAAAGCAGTTACCATCCCAGCTCATTCACCAGCACATAGCACGGTGCTCACACGGCTTCCCATCACACCAGGGGGCTGTGTAAGGGAAATCCTCATCTCTGAATATCTGCAACCACCACTGTGTGTTGCACATACAAACATTGCCCCTTTACCTTGTTTGTGGACAGACACAGACCTTCTCCGCTGCCCTGCTGTCAAACAGGGGCAGGTGTTTTAGACCACCACAGGCAGATTTCAGTGACGGCAAACCCTGGAATATGTGAACACTCGTTGGTTTTTTGGTGTGAATGTTCTCTGAATAATCTTCTCATATAAATATAATACCTGGTCTTTGAGTCATTCAGGAGCTTATCTATGTAATGCAGAAGAGCCAGAGCAGGCAACGGAGGTCGTTATTGTTGTATGTACACGAGGGCAGGAGGCCTAATGTCCTCCTGAGGCTTGTCTTCAGTGGAGCCATTCATGGACACAAAGTTAAAAGGCATTCGGTGGTTTTAAATTATTCTTTTTATTTTAAACTCTTGGGTTTAGGTTCGGGGAGAGGGGCGGGAAGGGGAGGTTATTTGTTTTTCTGGTGGAGTTGCTTTTTCAGGGTGGTAGTGTTTTTCTGTTTGTTTCTTTTAAAGGACTCGCAGGGATAAGGCAGTGCCCAGACAGCCCCACCAGGCCCTCGACTGCCCGAGTGCAGACTCTCAGCTCAGCCTGGCCGTGGCGGTGCATCGATGGAGCGGGTGTCGCTGCTTCTCTGTGCCCCATCCGAGAGCCGCGGGGAGCCGGGATAGCGAGCACGGGGCCCGGCCCGGAGAGCGGGGGAAGGCGGGCGGTGAGGGCATCGCTGCGGAGGCCAAGGGCCCCGCTCCTGCAGCTCCTCAGAGCTCGCTCCCCCGCCGGTCCCCCGCGCCTCGGGGAGCCGGGAGGGGCCCGCCGGGAGCCGGGAGGGGCCCGCCGTGCCCCGCGGCGGCGGGCGGTCGGAAGCGGCAGCGGCGGGTAATCCGCGGGGCCGGGGCGCGGCGAGTGGGTGGTCCGGGCGGCCGGAGGCGCGGGCTGTCCCCCTGCCCCGGCGCCGGGCCCGGCCCGCTCCCGCTCCCGCAGCTGGGCCGGAGGCGGCCCGCAGACCGCTCTCGGCACATTTCTTCATTTCTCACTTGAGTGCCCTTCTTTAGTTCCCTTTCAACTGCCCACTTTATATCGGCTTCATTACACCACCGCTCCATTTGTGATGTAAATCGGGAAACTCAGGGAAGTTTTTCTTTTGGCCTTGTCTACGGAAGAATACCGAGAGGTATTCAAAACGTATTAACACAAATCAATGGCACCAATAAAAGCAAAATCTCCTTAGCAACATAATCTTGATTGCAAAAGGAGAACTGAGAGCATTTAGCAGAACAGTGGCCCACATGGAATACGCATTTGTCTAGAAGAATGCAGCACAAAGCCTAAAAGAGAGATGCTGAAAAAATCCAAAATTAACTCACACTGAACAGTTACTCTTTTTTTCAGAAGTACACAATTGGCTACATTAAATCTATCGTGCGCTTTTCTGCTCAGCAACATTGTATCATACCGCTTTGCAAGCCCACTTTACAACACCCGGAATGCTTCACAGCGCCAGGCAGGAGCACCCCTCCCCACCCGCACGC